>PVJH01034206.1:0-20850 GCA_004026705.1 Nesogale talazaci | reverse complement strand
CTAAGAGCAGTTACATATGACTTATGGGTAACACTAGTTAGTCAAGTGTTTGACTTAGTATATCATATGCAGTATACTTCTCTACACACAAAGAACAAATTCCAGATACACTAAAACATCTTTAACATAATGATACAGTTATGGTAATAATGATTTGGTGCAGTCAAATATTAATATCCTTTAGTTATTACAAATCATTGAATATACTTCAAACTTTCATATAATATGCAGATGAGAGATAGACATATAGGTAGATAGATAGATAGACAGATATAGATAGTAGGGTATGATTCATAGCCCAGGAATCATCTGTATTACATGTGTATAGATGATCTTTATTTATGCAATGAATTTGATAAGCAAAAAATAAGTTGTATTGTTGCCTCAGAATAAACTATAGCTATGACCCAATACAGTAAATCAGCTGACACTAAAACATTTAATTGAACATTGTATCTTAGCTTAAAAAAAACAACTTTTATTTCAAAGCAAATAAAAATACTAACCTGAAAAACAATATTTTGAAGTCTATGGGAAATTACATTATATGACAGTAAAATAACTTTTGTGTAAAACTGCCTTATATTATGTCAAAAATGCAAGGTTTAAAGCACAATAAAATTATATCTAGGCAAGTTTTAAATATCAATTCAAATTAAGGATTAATTTTAATATATAACTAAGTTTCCATTATTATTAACATTTTAAATATTCAGGCGGGTTATAATGATTTTTATTAAAGTCTAAGAGGAAAAAATATATAATTAGGCTATTTTAAAATATAATTTCATTACAAACATTCTTTTATCATGTAAAAATAGTAAAATAACTATTCAATCTGGATAAGACAACTACAGGTTTTACATTTAAAAATAGCAAAGTATAAACTATATAGCTGAAGTCAGTCTCTGTCTCTGTCTTCTTCTCTCTGTCTCTCTCTCTCTCTCTAAGACACACAGACACACACACACACACGCACATACAAATGCTCTTAATTTTGTGGGCATGTTATTAGCCAGGAAACAGATATACTAGTCTTACTAAATAATTATAACCTTATTTTCTGGTTGAAATAGAAAAAATAGAGAGAACTCTCAAATATATAATAATAATAAACTATGTACATTCAATTTTCAACTTTTATCATATTTCTCTCTCAATCACTGAGCTTTAATCTTCAAATCATTTCTGGAACGGTAGCTTAGAAAATAGTATTACATTGACTGCATAATGAGGAAACAGAGGCAGGACAGATTCATCATCTTGCAAAAGTACAATCCAATACCTAATGACAGCAGGAGAATCTGACATAGTAACAAAGCTTCATGTCTAAACTCACTGCCATAAGCTTGATTCCTTATAGTGACAACTTACAGTGACTCGATAGGACAGAGAAATTCTCCATAGAGTTTTCTAGACTGTTACCATTTTGCAGTCTTATCGTTCACCCATATAGCAGCTGGTGGGCTTGAGCCAGACTTGAGTTTAGCCGTCCAATACTGAGCCCCCTTCATCATCAGCCCTGCTTTCTTACTGTCCAGTCAACATTATTTCCCATCAGCTCTCTGTTTCCCACACTTCAGTCACTTACATTTCATCTGAGACATTTTTCCCAGCTAGACAGTACTGTCTTCTACATAAGATTGTTTTAAATTAGCATTCATTTGGGAATTAAATAAATCTATTTTAGGGAAACTATATTGTCACCACTATGAAATAGCCAGTGTTGCATGTCATAAACAGAAGAGGACTATAAAAATAGCAGGCACATCATTACTTACAAATGTTAACTAGATAACTTTTTTTTTGTAGAAGACATTGAGTCTCTTAGTTGATTTTCCCTTTGTTACAAAGGTGATGTGCAATGAAGACAGGTGTTTGAAACATATTAGTACTACAAGGAATATTTTCTGGGAGAAGATATCAGGAGAGAATCAAGAAAGAAGTAAATTTTATATACTATGATTTCTATGTTCCCTTTTTTTCACTGCCCCCCCCCCCAATTTACTAAACAGAATTTCCTTCTGTGGGTTCTGGTCCCTTCTGATAACACTTCCAAAGTTGGTGAGAAGTCTTGCCATCTTTGTTTCTAAGGCGTATTCTGCCACTACTTTTTCCAATGTAGGTTTTATTTGTTCTTCTGACAACCCATGGTATGATCATTATTCTCCACCAATTCTATTCAAAAAGCATCACTCTTTTTTTTGACAAACAAAAACATGTGTATGAGATGAGTCAAAATACCTTGGCTCCCATCAGACTCACCTAACTCTTTGAAGTGTCAGATTTTCCATACTTTAAAGAAGTCTTTGGCATTAAATTGACCATTTAATGTAGTATTTGACTTAGTGACTATTTTTTCCATGAACATTGATTATGGATTCAAGTAAAATGAAATCGTTCAGAACTTCAAACTTTTTCCCATCTACCATGATTGATGTTGCTTATTGGTCCATGTGTAAGGATATTTGTTTTCTTTGTATTGAGGTGGGATCTTTACTGAAGGTGGTAGATTTTGACTTCCATCAAATACTTCATGTTCTTTCCTCTTTTAGCAAGATCGCCTCATCTACATATTGCTGGTTCTTCCTTTATTCCCCAATAGATATATTAATAAAAAATTCATATGTTATACACTTCCAAAGTTAGCTAACTCTAAAAAGAAATTGTGTTCACATCTTCACAAAAAGTTCTAATGCTCCCCATTTCCCCTCAACCTTCCCCATCCCCAATAAAATACTACATCAGTTATTGTCTCTATGCATCTATTCCTTCTGGTTCCAAAAACTGGGGAAAATATTAGAATGATAATAATAATAGAAACAAAACAGAAAAAATAAATAAAAAGGAAGAAAGAAGAGACCACCAGGCATATTGACATGAGTCAGGGAGAAATGTTCTGTTATGGAACAAGGGAGACATATATAAAGCTAGAGCAAATGCAGGATGGGTGATGAGGGAGGTCAAGTGACCAGGTATCATATTGTGCATGTTCTTCCTGAGTCTTCCCCGTGCCCTGCGGAGCACCGCTGTTCATCATAATGTTCAACTATTGAGATCATTTGGATAAGGACAGGGAAAGCCTACAACTCTGACACATATTTTTCTTGATTTGAAACCACGCGGTATCCCATTGTTCCATTCTAACGCCGCTTCTTGATTTAGGTACATGTTTCACATGAACACCTGGCAGTCCCATAAATGGTTTGGAAAGGCTTAGCATTCTGCAACCCTCAATCAAGTTGAACAAATGAATACCACTTCGCCCGTTAATCCAAGGTGTTGTACAGATCAAATCATGCTTTCTGGACAGCCGGTTACTAGACAATTCTGCTTCCATTTCCAAAGTCTTACAGAGTGGAATGCACAGAAGTTTCTCCAAGCCTTGTGTTATATTCACACAGAGCTTAGTACATTCAAGAGTTCTTGTTGTTTTCTTAGGTGCTATTGAGCTGGTTCCAACCCACTCAGTGAAACAGAACATTGCCCAGTCCTATGTGATGCTCACCCTCACAAGGGCTCTTGTGCTGGAGCCCACTGCTGTGGTCACAGTGTCGATCTGACATCACATGAGAGGGTGGGGTGTGGGGTTTGGGGGGGACTTCATCTTGTCCACCGCTCCTTTACTTTTCAAAGCAGGAAGTCCTTCTCCAAAGACCGCTCTCTTCTGATCACATGCTGGTTCTGTGAGACTGTGGTTTTCTTTTTCTTTCTTTCTTTCTTTCTTTCTTTCTTTCTTTCTTTCTTTCTTTCTTTCTTTCTTTCTTTCTTTCTCAAAGCCATTTTATTGGGTGTTAATGTAGATATATTATTCCATAGTTCAATTCCATCAAGCAGTATTGTACACTTGCTACCACAATCAATTTCAAAACATTATTTCCCTTCCTGGACTTCTTGACATCAGCCAGCTCCCTCTCAAACTCCACCCCCCCCCCCACACACACAAACTCTACCATTCAGAAACCTTTATTCTACTTGGTGTCCCTACAGGTTCATCCTTCATGCATTTCATATACTGAAAAACACATAATCAAAGTTCAAGAGCACATCTGCGATAAATCCTAATATGTTCAAACAAAATACAGAAAAATTTGAAAACCAGATCAGGTCTAATGTGCATCAGAGGGGGATCAACTGACAAGCTTTTAACCATTAAGAGGGTTTTAGCCTTTTTATCTTTGATAGTCATCTCTCCAATGTGCTCTTTTTAGTAACCATTTTCCTCCCATCCCTCTATTACTGATAGAGGTGCATTTTCTATGTGGATCCCATAAATGTATCTTGTGCTCCCACTGTCATCCATAATCTTCTGCAAACTGCATTTTCTGAGTTTCGGCTCTAGTAATATTTCCTCCTTTGACTTCAGATGATGATTTGATTTGCAATCCTTTGGTGAGTGATGATGGTGTGCTTCTTCCATGTGGAGTCAGATGGCATCTCATTTTAAAGATTGCCTGTTTGGAAACAAGCCTATAAGACCCCAGATACTAGTTTACCTGATAACCAAGCACCATCTAATTTCTTTACCACACTTTGTTTTAGCCCACATGTCTTCTGTGTTCCCTTCCTGAGATTGTGTAATTGAGGAGGATCATGATGTAAGCATGAATTGTTTTGAAATTGAAGCATAAAGATTTAGTGTGAGCCCCAAACCCACTCTTGAATATACCATATGTTTGTTTGTTTGTTTGTTTATTCCTATATGCCTTTGATGCACTTTTACAACTTCCTTGTTAATTTATGGTAGAGAGCCTTATCATCCACCTGTGACATAACTATCTGTCATTAATATTTTCTCTGATTATTCCCCGGTACAAATCTTTTAAGTCCTATTGTGAAAGTGATATTGGGTCAATTTAGGCTAAATTTCATATCACAGATTGGGTTGTTATCCACACTGAAGACTGTAATCCTTGATCTTCATCAGCATGTGCTTCAAGTCCTCTCATTTTCAGCAGACAAGGTTGTGTCATATGCATGCTGCATGGTGTTAATACCTTGAATTCTGGTGCCACATCTTCATATAATACCACTTCTCATATTATTTGCTCAGCATATCAAGGTTATGCATGGAGTATTAGGATCTCCAGAGTCAAGTGCCTTGGGAGGGGCAATAAGACACAAGTCAACATTTTTTCTGGTGTTCTCTTGTTTCAGCCAAGATTTAACAGACATTGTCAAGGGTAAATTTTGTTCTACAACCTTTTCTGAATCTGGCCACAACCTCTGGCATTTAGTTGTCATTGTATAGTTTTTACGACTACTGGATGAAATTCCTCAGTAAGTTATTTTAATTTCACATATAGATTTAAATAAACAAGACAACTATGAAATTTTTATTCATAATAAAATATGTTGAGTGATATTTTTAATTTGTATTTGCAGAGAAAATAGAATGTTGGATAGTGTTCATAAGTAATTCTTTCCACTGAAATATATAATTACTCTAGAATACATTTGTAGAGTTGATAAGAGAATATATCTTTTGTATAGGCTATAATTTAAAATAGTATATATATCTATACATTCATTTTCAATTATATTAATTTATCAAGTTTGTGTAAGTAGATGGTCACTACAAAAAGTTTCATTGATTTGATATTTCAGAAAAATGTCTCATGTGATAACCATAATCCAAATAATCTTCAAAGTAATGTTTTAAACACAGATAGTTATGAACATTTGGAAGCATATTATCTAGTCTAAATATTTAATAAGTGAAAAATGCAAATGATAAGATGTGATTGTGATTGGTCACTTAACCAATTAGGAAGAGGTCTGCAGTAGACTCCATATGCTTATACATTGTTCAACTCTTCTTCTTAATCCATGACACTGTCTTCTTAAAGTCTAATGATATGTAGAAAACAGTTATAATTTCAAATACATATTTGTGCTGACAAAAATCTCTGGACTCTCAGTCTTCTGTGATTCTCACCTTCCTGACAAGATCGCTAAAGAAAAAGTGGATGCATAAGCAAATGTGATGAAGAGAGCTAATGGTGTCAGCTATCAAAAGATACAGTGTCCAGGGTCTTAAAGACATGAAGGTAAACAAGCTGAGCAGCCACAAAGCCCACATCGAAGAAGTACACCATGTGCTTATGTTAATTTCATGATTGAGATGTAGGGGAGGAGTCTAGCCTGCTAATCTGGAGATAGCCATTGAGTAGCCAATGAGGTCTCCGTGTGGCCATGGCTTTCTCCTGAGACTTCTGGGAAATCTCGCGATATTTCCCTTGTGAAGATGAGAAGCTATCTTCCCCAATTGTTGGGAGTTAGTCTCAGAGACAAGGAATTACAGACAAGGCAAGATAGCAGTGTCCGAGCTGCTGCAGGAGCCAGAGGAGAAGCCACACAGCTTTGCCCTGATGGAACCAGACCTCTGAAGCTGTAGAAGCCATGGGGAGACCCCTGCCAGCGCTGAGTTGCTTCTATCATCACTGGATGCTGTTGATGGACCCTGAGTCCTGGAAATGAGGGGCTATGAGGGGACCCCTGCTGGTGCCGGGACTCTGCACCCACTGGTCAGTGACTTCGTGAGTCGGAAGGAGACTTTATAGACTGATATTGGGCATATGGGCTAATATGGGATTTATGACTTTGAACTGGACTGGGCTGGGATGCTTTCTCAATGCCCCTTTCCTCTTGTGTATAAGCCTTTTCCTTATATCATTATGCTTGTCTATGAATTTGTTCCTCTAGTCTACCCGGACTAACACAGATATGAATGAGGGTGAGACCCACAGCCCATCTGTAGACAATTGGACATCTTTTCACAGAAGGGTCACAGTGAAGAGATGAGTCAATCAGAGTACAGTACAGAACTAATGAACACACAAATTTCTTCTAGCTCTTTGGTGCTTCCTTCCCATTGGTATCATGACCTCATTTCTACCTGCCAAATTGAATTAGACCAGAGCATGCACATTGCTACAGATAAAAGCCCACCACACAGGGAATCCAGGATACATAAACTCCTTAGGGCCAACAAGGAGAGTAGAGATTCCAAGAGGATTAGGGGAGGGGAGGGGAGAAAGGGGAAATTGATCATAAGGACCAATATAGAACCCCAGAAAACTGGGTGAAGGGCAACAGAGGACAATGTAAAATATGAAAATAATAATATAACTTATCAAGGCATTGTGCAGGAGGGTGGGGGAAGGAGGGGGAATAAAAGGAGAGCTGATTTCAGGGGCTCGAGTGGGAAGAGAATGTTTTGAGAATGATGATGACCACATATGTGCAAATGTGCTTGACAAAATGGATGAATGTATGCATTGTGATAAGAGATGTAAAAGCGCTTAATAAAAGCATTTTAAATAAACCTTTGGATTCCTTGTTCTTATTCATTTGTGCTTATTCATTAATGAATTTTAGCAAGAGACAGCATTTTGTGCATAACTCCCAAGTGAATACACTAGTTTAATAGACTGCTTTGTAAAAATATACAACTACATTCTATACCCGCATTGCATTTTATCAACTGCATCATGGCAAATAATTGTCCCATTTTGTTCTGTCTCTCCATCTTTTCAACTTTACACGAATCTCTTGATTTATTATTCAGTATGTCAAATGCTCAAGAAAAATAAGCAATAAGTACCTTCTCCATTTTTAATGGAGCAGAGACCTATCGTCTCACTCCAAAACATATACATATTTTCTGCCTGAAATGACTTCCCTTTTTTCAGAGTTCTTCTCATATGTGAATGGACAAAGTAAGAATTATTGCCACACATTTAGGCCAATCACGAGGACTGTTACCTCAACAAGATTCTGAAAATTCTGTGAACAGGAAACTATTCCCAAACTTCACAACAATCTGAAAATTTCTGTGTTACAGACAAGTTATGAACAGTCTGCAACTGAACTTTACCCAGCACTGTATTAGAGTATTTGTTTCCCCCAAAAACAACACCTGGAGTCACACTATGTTGTTAAGTCCTCTGTTTTGTATTACAGGTCCTCCTTTTCCATCATAACATTGTGTACAACCCATTTTGCTATTACAGTCATTTTGTCTTCTCAAGGTGAACTACCCTGAGCAGTGGTGAGAAAACATTCAGAAAAATTTTCAAGAAGTGACAGAAATCTAAAAAAAGTCTGTGACTATAGATATTGAAAAAGACATCGAGAGGGAATTGCGTGCAGACTTCAGATTGTACTATTACTATGTTATAAAGAGTGACATTTTGTACTGTTCAAAGTGATTCAAGGTTATTGTGTTCCATTTGGCCTTTTATAGTAACCCGATGAGATAGATAAGACAAGGTGTATTATCCTCTTTGTCCAGATGAGAAAAATGGGTCCCCATATCCTATGTAGTTTAACCAAGTCATACAGCGAGTGAATTAACTGACATCATAAATGATCCTTTTGGATTTATGAGCTAGTGGGCTTTCTACTAAAATACAACTGATCCTGCGGATGACTTAAAAATATTTCTCTTGAATAGAAAAAAATATGTAGAAAGGAAAATCAATGGGAGGCCAAGGAATAATTTTTAAATGGAATAGTGTGTTTTAAAGCTGCAGCAATTCATAATGAGTAAAAATAAAATCTAAAAGCTTTCAGCCAGAAAACAAAAGCAGGGAGTCAGCATTCCAATGTTAACAAGCATCTCCAGAGAAACCAGTCGGTGAGTTTAATCCTGGTGCAAATGTCTGCAGAGGGTTGATTGTGCAAGAGCACTCAGAGTTCCTGGACGCCCCAACAGCAGTCATTTCTACTCTTTCTTTCACTTTGAGGGGACGTAGCTTTTACTCCTGGATCAATCAAGCCCGATGGGCAGGAGCATGGCATGCACATCATGTGCCTTTATGGGTGCATTTGAATTACCTGTGGTCCTGGGACAGGTGGCAAAATTGAACTCCTGGCTTCCCTTGACTTCTCCCTCCACATGCACCTCATGAACTTGATTTCAGTATCACCAGTTATCAGCCCTGATGAGGTAGTTTCTCCTGTGAGAGAACGCTAAATTAGCGTTTTACAATATTGAGATCTCTCTGTAATTTTAATGTAATAGAGTATGATAGCGTAGCTATATATGGTTTTGCTTTCAGGGTTCTGATGACTGAAGACAAGAGCAGGAAACAAAACCATAGAGAACTACTCAATATTGTAAAGGTGTCTCCTGACTTTTTTCTGAGTTAATTTGCCCCTCTAAAGGGGCCCTTTCTTTTGTCTCTTTTATAGGTGACAGCAGACTGAATTTGGAGCCAGAGAGTTGTCACCTGATTCATTGATAACGACCTTCCTTCAAACAGCTATAGCACTATGGAAAGGACATGAATCTGCCCGTGCTTATATCCCACAAAGCCCAGTGACGCAGACGGACCCGAGGTCAGGCCTGCACATGGCTGGGACTTGAGTTGGAATGGGCAGGGTGTCTTCTTTACATAAGATTGCTGCGCATATAAAGCAAAAGTTGATTTTGTTTCTCTAGACAACTCAGCCTAACACAGCCATTTGTGATCCTAAAAACGCCATCGTATGCAAGATTTAGTAAATAAAAACACAGGATGATTCATTCAAAATGAATTTCACATGACCCAATGCATGAGGTGTGCGCATAAAATTAAGATCACCCATTGTTTACCTGAATTTCAACTTCAGATTTGACTTCAACTCTAAAGTTTGATTTGCTATATCAGGTAACTCTGTGTCATAGGGTAATATTTTGAATCTTATCTGACATTTATTCCAGACTTACTATGTGTCAAGGACTAAGTGTTAAAGTCATTTAAATCCATTATGCTTTCAGTTCTTACGCCAACCCCTGAAGCAAATATCATTAATATCCCATTAAATGTGAGAAAACTGAGGTTATAAGAGCAATCGACTGAGGTCGATCAGCGGTGAAGCAGCCAAATCAGATTCCAAACACTGATTTGTTTGAACTGAGACCTGGGGTTTTAATATCAACAGTGCATTTGATGGCTTGTCACACTCTTTCCAGGAGAGCAAGGTGAAGGTGCTATCATCGTTGATGGACATGACCGATTGCTCAATGTATAAATGTACTTCGCTATGGAATTCACCTTCCTGGAAAGAGCTGTTTAATTGTTCTGGGAAAATGAGTTATCAATTTGCTAGCTTTTGTTTTCAAAGCTGGAACAATGATATTCACCATGTCATTAGGGGACACCCAAACCAAATCAGCTGCCATCGAGTTGATTCTCAAGAGAGTCTCTTGTGTGGTGGTCACCTAATCCAGGGTCATTTTGAGGATTATGAGTGTAGCTGTGGAGTCTTGCCTGTTGATCTGGAGCTAGCCAATGAGACCTCTGTATGGGCATGGCCTTCTCCTCTGAGAATTCTGGGGAATCTGGTACTTCCTTCTTGGAAGCAGAAGACTCTCACTCCCTTAGAGACTCTCTACTGACAAGACTGACTTCCTGAGAGACATTCCTGAGGAGAAGCCACATGGACCTACCTACCCTGATGCAGACCTAGGAACCAGAGACGTTTCTGCCACTGCTGAGATGCTTGTAACACCACTGAATCCAAAGACATTCTACCCAGTGGGCCTGTGCTCATCTTGAATTCAGCATCATCGCAGGTTTTTCATCAGTCTGAAGAAGACTTTATAGACTGGTATCAGACATATGAGCGAATATCTGCCTTATGACCTTGGACTGGACTGGGTCGGGATGTTTCCTTACTATACAGTTGCTCTTATATATAAAACTCTTTCTTATACACATACAAGTGTTATGAATTTGTTTCTCTTATATACCTGAACTAACACATCTTGTTTTCTCTTTCTCTTTTGTGCTGAGGGAGGGGGTGGAGGTGGGCATGGGGGAGGGGGGTTGCAAACAGCCTTCTCTTTCTGCTGAGGAACAGCAATGGGCTTTTGCTGGAAACCTTTGAGCTAGCTGCCCCATGCCTAAGGCAAAGTGTCACCAGGATCCTTAAGGAAAACATATCTGGCTGCCTTTCAGTAATGTCTTCTCCATAAAGCAAACTCAAAGCCATTAAGCCCATTTTGAAACAAAATGATACCATGAGATAGAATACAAGTGCACGGTGGGGTTTCTGTGTCTATAATCTTTACTGAAGTGGATTGCCACATCTTTCTTCCTCAGTAGCTGTGTGACCCAAATCTTTCCATTAGTAACTGAGTGATTACACAGTACTCCACCAGGGATTATTTTATTTTATTTTGCAACTTCTTTTAAATTCTATTACCCAAGGGTAAGAATTTAAATATATTCAATATCTAAACGAGGGAAAAGTTACCATGCCATGTGCTGTAAAATGCGGCTATTGTGCTACTTTGTAGCATGATCCGACTTTTATTACTAAATTGTCTATCACTTATTTCACAGGAAAAGGACTCCCTCAAAGCACATGGACAAAGCACATGCTACAGAGCAAACAGTCAGCCCGGCACTGACACCTTTTTAATTTTATAAATACATTTAAATGTGCATTAAAATTCTGTCAACTCTAAGTAAAGGAGGGATATGTGTCTAAACAGACGGCAAAACATTTGGTAGCCTGGCATCATTAACACGAGCTCGCAGAGAGTGTGTGTGTGCATGTGGGTATGTGTGTACTCATTGCTCAATGAAAACAAATATATCGAAGCAAGTTGTACCGTCTGGCTTCCATTTCCGAAGACGCGAGTTAACATTTTGACCTTTGCCAAGCAAAGATTTAGTAACAAGATGATGCCATGGAGGACTGAAGGTGTGCAAAAGAAATGAACCACTTTGCCCTTTAAAACAGTAGGTTCCTTCCTCAGCTCCAGCCTTTATCTGAAGCATGATACATGTTTGCTTTCCTAGTAGATCCATGAAAGTAGAACAGCTAGATCCTCCCATACCCCTTTCTTGCCATTCACAGAATTTCTCAGACAAGAGACCTGTGACTTCGGAGATGAGCACTTAGAGTTAAATAACACTAGTTTGTGTCAAAGCCATGTGATGATTTAGATATATTGATGCGGGATACTAGAATAAGTGAAGCGCCTACTTATTTTTGACCACGTATTCATCCACTCCTGCAATATTCTAGTGGAAGCCAGCGCCTGAGTTAAATGTGAAGGATCATGAATAATAGATTACATTCCCTGTCTGACTTCAGCGTTCAGAGTCGTGGAGAGTTTACCACTCTGCGTTAATGATCAAGTGATACTATTCATTACCTAACACAAGTTCTTTCTAGATTCTCGCAATGAAGAGCCCTGGTGATGCAGTGAGTGAACGACAAGATCAGGAGTTCACACCTACCAGCTGTTCCATGGAAGAAAAATGGACTGTCTGCTCTCATGAAGATTTGCAGCCTCAGAAACCCACAGGGGCACTTGGACCCTGTCCCAGAGGGTCACTATGAGTAAAACTTGTCTCAAAGGCAGTGGCCATTATAATCTCATAAACCATAACTTGAACTTCCATTTTCCTCAAAATAATGATCAGGCAAGTAAAACTCCTTCCCAATGGTGTCTCAGTTATACAAAGTTATACATTCAAAATATAAAAACTCATGTGATGTGTCAAGTCTTAAGACAATCATAAATTCTAGGTAAGGTTGCTGTCGACATAATGAGAGATAGCTCATGATTTAAAATTAATTGATGTTATCACAAACCAAACTTACAACCAATGCTTTAAAATATATTTATATATTATTAATTTTAATGCGCACTGTAGACAATTCTGCAATATATAATATGCTAATTTTCAAGCCATTTTATTGGGAGTTATTCCATATAGCATACCATTCCATAGTTCATTCACATCAAGCAGTGTTCAATTGATGCAAAAATCAGTTTCAAAACATTTACTCCCTTCTTGATCTCCTTGATATCAGCTCCCCCTTAACCCAACACCTTCCCCATCATACCTGCCAAGAACCCTTATTCTCAGTGTTGTTGCTATAGATTCAAATATCTTGGGTTTCATATACCAAAAAAATGTAGAAAAAATTAAAAGCCAGATCAGGTCTAAAATGTATCAAAAGGGAGGTCAAATGGCAAGGTTTAAACTGTTCGAGTCAGATTTATTATTTTAAACTACTATATTTATATCTCCAACACTCTCTGTCTGATAACTAAGTCATTCCCATCCTTTAATTATAGAGGGCACTCACTGGAGACGTATTCTCTGTGTAGATTCTGGAGATGTATTTTAGATTTCTAATGTCATCCATTGCCCTTTGCACTCCAAGACCATTCCTTCCTTCAGTTTTTGATTACATAATTTACAATCCTTAGCTCATGAATGTTGGTATATTTCTCCCATGTGGGTTTAGTGGTTGTCTCCCTGAGATGGCTGCTTGTTTAGAGGCAAGCCTTTAAGACCACAGATACCATTGTATCTGATAGCTGGGAATGACTATATATATATATCTATATATATCTATATATAGATATATAGATATAGATATATATATACACACACACCACACTTTGCTATAGCACCCAAAGTTTCTGTGTTTTCTTCAAGTGTGGAAAAGGACCATGTTATAAGAACTAATAGTTCTTAGATTGAAGTTAGGATTAAATGCGAGTCCAAAGTAATTCCTGAATGTATGTTTTATATCTCCCTCTGAATCACCTTAGAGAACTCATGCTAATTTACAGTAGAGAATCTGATTGACTATCACCTGGAATATCAGGACCTTCTGTTTATGATGATAACTGTGTTCTTAGATTTTTCACTCCCAGGTTTTCAATTTTCTAGTTCAATCTTTACTATTCAAAACACAGCTTTACAACAATCCCTGATCTGGGCTACTATGGAATTGTTATTGGTGTCTGAAACGGTAATGGGTAGAAACTTGGGCAGTGATAAACTCTAAACATATATATGGCAATTAAACTATGCATTTGTTTGACAGCTAGGCAGCTCCATTTGCAATGTTAGGATTATGACACCAACCTCATTGTAGACCACATCTATCCAGTGATCTTATTCTGAACGTTTACACTATCAGAAGCATCAGTTGTTCATGTAAGCTGAGTTGTCCAAGTTTCCTTGACACAGCACTTTCACTGCCTCTACCACCAATCTGTTTACCAAACACAGTTACACCATGGCGAGTTCTAATAGAGAAAAGAAGGTGAGGCAGGCTATAGACATAAGTATAAAGATGAAGCTCATCAAGGCCAATGGCAAGTCAGGAAACCGCATGGGAGGAAAGAAAGCCTATCTCATTCAATGAGTCTTTGGAAGCCCAGCCTTGCTCCTGGAGAGCTGCTGCTAGATTTGAACTGTCAACCCTGTGGGCCACAGTCACGCACACAACCACTGTGCCACCAGGGCTCAGCTCATTTCAACAATCTGTGAGAGTAATAATAGGCTTTTGAAGTCAGTGAAAGGAGAAATTATCATAAAATTGATCATTTTGATATGAATTGCCTGATGAAGCTGTGGGTGATTTGGATAGAAGACCAAAGCCTGCAGAGTATCCTTGTGCATTTGTTGATGATTCCAATGAAATCACATAAACTGAGGAAGGAGCAAGGAAAAGGCTACCGCACATGCAAGCAAGGGCTGGTTTTATCACTTCAAATTCAGACATGGCTCATGTCACTTGTGCATGAGTGGTGCAGTGGAGACTGCTGATGTATGAGCTAGGCAAGAGTGTAAGGAACTTGCACAAGTATATGAAGGAAAAGACCTCATATTCAACTCTCAGTAATTCTCTGACTAGAAACACTGTCCCAGGGGTAACCCAAGAATAATTCCAATAACCCAGAACTTTCCACAAGTAGAGTTATTACCACAATTGACAAAATGCCGATGCTTTTCCACTTTTTTAAATCATAGGAATAAGTTTTTATGACTTTTTATGTATTCATAAACCTGTTTCTGAAATTTTATGACTGCTTCCCATTCCCCAAGGAAAAATAAAGATAGGATTTGTGAAAAGATATTAAGAGAAAGCAATAATTTTTGAAAATCAAGTGTACTTGGCTTTATGTCAGATCAAACTTATGATAGAGTTTGTAAGCAAAGGATTGTATATATATATTTTATTTCTACACCTCAGAAAACTTGGTGTAGTAATGAACATACAGTGATATGAAGTTTCTGACATTGACCAGTTCTATGACATTAACTAGTTCTTAACACTTCCCAGAAAATTTTATGAAGTGCAAAATAGAAGTAATAATACTAATAGCTATTGATAGTTATGGTGAGTATGTTATTACATCTTATACTAAAAGTTTTGTTGTGGGCCTGGTACAAAGAGAAACTTCCAAATCCCAAACCCAGTGCTATTCAGTCAATGCCCACTCATTGTGACCCTCGATAGGGTTTCCCAGGCCATCAGTCTTTATGGGAACAGAGCACATTATCATTTCTCCCACAGAGCGGTGGTGGGGATTGAACTGCCAGCCTTGCTGTTAATATCCCAATGTATAAGCCACAGTGTCACCAGGGTTCCTTTGGAGGACCTTAGAAGATCATGATTATTTCTATAATTATCCTTACTACGTAAAGACATTTATGATGGTGCATGAGGATTGCTAATGAGTATAGGCCATTCCTAAAAAGAATAAATACTGCTGCTTACAATGTGCCTCTTTACACTGCTCAGAGGTGTACACTTATACCACATATTATATTAAAGTATATGGAGGTAGGCATATTGAATTGATGATGAGATCCTTAAAGTGTGGCCACTATTTCAGCAAGATAATCTAGAAATATATCACAGAGGGGAGAATAGAACATTGCTGTGATCATTTATGAGCTAAAAAGATTAATGATTTATTACTGGGCTCATTAATCAAAACTGTGTGACTTTCTTGCTGTTTTTTTAGAGGAGCAATTCTACCATTCACGTCAATTAACCCACCAAAGCCATTACACCCAAGAAGCTGCAGTGTTCTTCAGACTTCCCCAGGAGTATGTAGAGTATAAAATAAATGCTATTATTCAGAAGAGACCCAATTGCTAAGCTTCTTAAAGTCATACAACTGGGAACCTGCAGTACATTAAAATGCTGAAACTCATTAGGAGTCTTTTTTCTCCCTTAGCTTCAGTGTCATTGGTCTTGTCAGCAGAGTTAAGGATAACAAAATGCGCCTAGCCTCCAAGAAGAGCATGACTTCTGGTCCTCCAGTTCCCCTTCCAGGAATCGGGGAGGTAGAACTCGCTCTCAGTATGCTGAGCACATGTCGTTTCTGTTCGCCTACCCTAATCAAACCCAACTGCCTTCTCCAAGTTCATTCCGTGAACCGCTGCAGGTTTTTGTGACAGTAAGCTTTATGGTAGCATCCAGCCCCACCTTCCTACCAGAGAGTAAATTGGATGGATTTCAAGTACCAACCCTTGCAATTAGTAGCTTGATCCTCATCCCCCAGCACCACCAGAGCTCCTCGGTAGAATACCATCTTGAACTGATAACAATAGAAATATAATCCCTACCTCTCTTCAAAGCCCAAACACATCCCACTTGCCTTGGAGCAATTTTAACACGTGACAGGTCTATGCTTATCACAGGGAAACTGTACTCCATAGATTTTTTCAAATGTTGAATTTTCAGAGGTAAATCTACAGATAGGTCTTTATTCTGTGGTACCTTTGGGTACAGTAGGAGTTCCAGTTCTTTTGGTTAGCAGTGGGACTGTTAACTCTTTGTAATATCAAGGGAAACTGAGATCTAACAGGGCATCAGGGTTAATGTGCTACACTGTTGATGTGATTGCCAGGAGCCCTCTCCGATTCATGGTGACCCCACCTGACAGAGTAGAACTGGGAACGGAAAACCACAGGGCTTTCGAGGTTGTGGCCTTTCCAAAGTGGACAGCCAAAGCTGCCCTGCAGGTACCAGTGGGTGGACGTTTACCTCCATCCTTTTGTCTGGGAGCAGAGCACTTAAGATAGGGCGAGGAAAGAGAATGCAGTTCCTATTGACCATTTGTATTGTTCATGCTCTGTTCAAATATTTGAGCATCAAAATACAAAATGACAGGAGTGATCATATCCCACAAGAGTCCAATGTTATATACATGAAAAAAACAATTGAAGGAAAAGAGAAAGCTATTCTTTGAGGATCAATGCAAACTAATAAGTGCAGCAGAGACTTTGGAACTAGACTATCACTTATTAGCTGCAATAGAAATAACTTCCTTAAGCAAGCATTATAAAATGTCCAAACCAGTAGATGAAAGTTTGATGCAACTTAAGAATTTAGTATAATCTCAATAAATCTCTCCAAAAGATATTTATTAATTATGAAAGGTGAAACAATAACTTTTCAAAGGAGATTTTTGTTACTTTTACATTCTGAAATTATTTGAAAATGAAAGCTAAAACTAAAATTTAAAAATAGTTATTAGTCTTTATAGTTAAAAATGCACACTTAAAAACATGATTTTATCCACCATATGTAGTGTACTTTGCAAAAGAAACAAAGGACAGTATACATAGTGCACATTTTTTGTTTTGCCATCAAACTGCATGCCTTCAAATCAGAAAGAAAAAATATATGAGTGTCAGTTCTGTCTCTGTTAGTAAACCTTGATTATCACACTTAACATGACCACTACCTGTTCTGTTCATTGTACAATATTATCTCACGGTTTCCACTAGTTGCCATAGGTGATTTTTCTCCTCCACTGACTATTCAGAGAATGAAGATTGGATTCAGACTGGGTCCCTGATGTCTATAGACAGTGGTATATAAAGTCAGGTATACACTTGAAATGCAGCCGACTCTCCTCCATCACTATCCTGCTCCCTAAACACCTGCCAGCTTTCCCCCCTCCCCCACAATGTTGCTGTTACCTGTCATCAAATTAGGCCCAGTTCACTGTGCCTTCATGCACAATGGAGAGAAACACGCCCCAGGGCAACAGCAACCTCATGAACAACAGCGGATTGACACATGACAATCCATAGGGATTGCATGAGCACATATTTTGGAAGTAGATGATAAAACATTTCATCCTAATCTATCTTAGTCTGCAAACTTCATAAACCTATTCAGCAAGATAGCAACACATAAATCTTCACTGACAGATGAGTGGTAGCTGTGCATGGTGGGGATTGCCCTGGAATATGTCTGGGCCTCCAGCAATTAAGGAAATCATGCTATGGCTGAACTATCAATGCCTTCCTCAAAACACACAGCCTACATACTGTAGGCCTTCAAAGGAGCCCTGGTGACAAGACTGAGTTGCTGAATGAAGGTTTGCATTTCTAACTCACCAACTTTCTCCAATAGCGAGTCGCAGCCTTAGGGAGCCTACAAAGCGTTACTAGGAGTTGGGATTGATTGAATAGCGATACATTAAAAAATATACACATGTGCTCATAGGATTATTTATTCATCAGTTCACAAGAAGACAGCTGATGGGTTTGTTTGTTTGTTTGTTTTGGAGTTTGCCCGCTGTGATGTTGAAGTAATCGTCTCTAAACGGATTTGGTCTCTCTGTCTTTGGTTCCTAAGTGCTAACTCTAACTCCCTGAAATTTCCGGAGTTATCGAAATGTCTTTTGTCTACACCTGAGAGTTTACCTGAAATTTCTGGAGTTATCGGGATGCCTTTTGTATCTGTAGTCTACACCTGAGAGTTTATGCTACTGAAGTCAGAAAGAGCATCTCAAGATAGCAGCAGTTCTCAGAGTGTGTGTGTTGATGCGAACAATCATATTTGCTCTATGAGACCAAAATCAAGACTCTGGACACAGCAGCTCAATGAATTTCCATGTTGGTGAAAAGATTGAAGCACGGAACATGGTGACATGTTTGGGACATGGAAGATCCCTATTGAGAATGTGTCCATATCTTTCCCTATGTGTCTCTCTATTCTTAGTTAATATACTATAAAAAAAAAGACCTCAAACTCACGGTCATGGAGTTGTTTCTGACGCAGAGCAACCCTATGAGACAGGGTAGCACTTACCCCTGTGGGTTTCCTAGACTGGAACTCAAAAAAAGTCTTGTTCAAGTTCTCCGGAGGAGCAGCTGCTGGGTTCAAGTTGCTGATTTTGTAGTTAAGAGCCAAAACTTAACCCATCATGCCACCAAGACTCCTCTTTTTATGATAATAAAATTGCATTGATAACGTATAGTGATTTCCTAAATATATGAGTCATTCTAGCTAATTATTGAGCACAAGGGAGGAGGGGGAGCCCTCAGTAAGAGGAAAGAGGGGCTGGAACCTGGCCATAAGGCTGGTACTCTCAGGGATAAAGCTGACCTGCAAATATATAGTTGGCAAACTAGAAAGAAGGCAGACTGTGGAGTTCCTGAGCATGGAGCTGACATCCTGAAAGGGGAGTGTGAAAGTACCACATTGGTAACCAGTGAATCAGAAAGGAGTGCAGTGTGGGATTGCTAAGTCTGTGGTTGGTCTCTGCAGTCCTTGGCAGAGTTTGGACAATTGTGCTCCACAGCTGTGAGATCTGGGGGGAGTTCTTGGTATTTAAGGGTAGAAGTAGTGATTGTTAGGCTCAGAACCAAAGCAGAAAAGAACTGAATCAAATTGATCCTTACAGTCTGGTCCGAGGAGAGGAATTTGACTGATAGTCTGGTTTTGCTGAAGTACAACCCTCTCCGTAGTAGGAAGTAAGGCAGGTTGCCTATCTGTGAGTAATATATAGCAAACTTATTCAGAAAGGAGAACAATGTTACCCCCAAGAGATATGAGACATTATTTGGATACATATTTGATTGTCACAGCTGGAGTGAGGGGACTGTGACTGGCCATCTAGGGTGGAGAAACCAAGGACACTGCTAAACACCCTACACTGTATGCAATAGCCCCTGCCCCCCACAAAAGGGAATTATGCACCTCAAAGGGTCTTTTTTACCTGAGATTTATTTACTCTTAGATACTGTGGTATAGAACCCTAGAAGGAAAAAAATGTACCTATAAACTGTATATATAATATTATATAACAAATACATCCTTATATACTGCAAAGCATGTATAAATACATGTTGATTTGCTTATTTTATTAAGGAACTTTAAATTTGCACAAACATAATAAAATGTATTTCTGTCTAGAACTCTATTCCAATGTAAACCCAAAACACTTTATACTTGCATAAAAGCAAACCAGAACAGCCAAAAACATTAGAATTAAAAGCATTGATTTGGTATTGTGCATGATGCCATTTCCCAAATATAAGTTGCTACTGAAAAATATGGCCAGAGGGAGACTTCAAGACAATGATGGTCAGACTTTGTCTAACATGTTTTGGGTACGTTGTCAGAAGAGACCCGTCCTTGTTGAAGGACAGCATGTTTGGTAAAATGGAGGGGTGGCTAAACAGAGGAAGCCACTAGGCAAGGTGGATCCCCACCTTGGCTGCATCAGTAGGTGGAGAGGCCTGGGGACAATGGGGAGGAGGATGCAGACCATGCAGGTTCTGTTCTCTTGTGCATAGAGTCCCTATGGGTCAGAGCTCACTCAACGACATCTAACAACAAGATATTACAAGCAATGTCACTTTGGTGACTACAACTGCACTGAATGTTGAGACCTGTAGGCCAGGTGACATGTTGTCTCCTTTGTTGGTCTTCTCTAACTGAAATATGGTGCAGGCTTCAATGGAGCATAGCTTGCCAGAATTATAGCTTTCATTAGACTTAAATGAGATCTTTCCTTTCTCATTAGCTCCAGACACTGATAATCCATGCCCTTGGCATCATGTGATTATAGACATAGAGGCCAACACAAGCAGTGACATCAACTGGACAGCCAGGTGATGTCAAGTAAACTTTCATAATATTTAACAAGGATCTTGGAATATAAAAGCTCCAAATTACATATTCTCATGAGGAATGCATGAATCTTAAAAATTATCTGTTTGAAAGATGCCAATACAATACAGAGTCATTAGAAATTTCCAGAGCTGATATGCTTTCAAAAGA
>PVJH01034205.1:0-20844 GCA_004026705.1 Nesogale talazaci | reverse complement strand
TTTTTTTTTTTTTTTGGCATCACTGCCCTCTGACTCTACTTTCTTTTCTATTGAGGGTTGCCTCTGCTTTATTTTATTATTGTTGTTAGGTTTTTTTAGTATGTTTTTGCTTTCATCTCTTATTATTGTTTTGGCATGTTTTTTCTGTATACAAAATCTAGTATAGATACATTGTTAGAGACAATAACTGAACTAGTAGCTTCTTGGTGGTATGGCAGAAGAAGTTGGGGGGAATAGGGAGTTAATGACAACAAGAACAAGAAAGAAGAAAATGTTCTAAAATTGTCTGTGGTAATAATCATAGCACTCATAACTGTTGAATTGCATGTTATATGGATTATGTGCCAATAAAATGTTTGTTTAAAATGAAAAAAAGAAAGAAACTCAAGGACTGCAGTATAGATTACAAATCAGTGTAAAAAAAATAAAAATTTTTGCAGCTGGACCAATATACCCCATCATGATGAACTGAGGGGAGAAAATAGAGTTTGTCAGGATTTCATTGTGCTTGGATTCACAGTCAACATTTACGGAAAGAGCAGTCAAGGAATCAAACAACATATTGCATTTGCTGCACAAGACCTCCTTAACATGTTGAAGAGCAAGGGTGTCATATTGAGGACTGAGGTGCACCTCACCTAGGTTTTGGTATTTTCAATCACCTTATATGCATGAGAAAGATGGACAATGGATAAGGAAGACCAAAGAAAAGTCAATAGACTTTTATTGGCAGCCCCATGGACTTCATGAAGAACAAACCAATCTGCGTTGGTGAAGAAGTACAGCTAGAATACTCTTTTCAGGTATTTTGGACACATTATCAAGCGAGAATAGGCCCTGAAAAAGAACATCCTGCTTGGTAAAGTTGAAGGTCAGGAAAAAAAGAAGACAACCAAGGAGCTAGATTGACCCAGGGGTTACAGCAATGGGCTCGAACCTAACCGCTATAATGAGGATGATGCATGACTGGGTCTAGTTTAGTGCTCTTGTTTATGGGATTACTATGAGGTGAACTGTCCCAATGGCACCTAGTAACCATAGTTTGTATCTCCCTCCACCCCAATGTATAGACAATCACAGGCTTCACTTTCAATGTAATATGCAGGAAAACTCAAAACTTGGAACTCCTGGTCATTGAGTTGATTCAGACTCTCGGCAACCCCCCAGAACAAAGGATGAGATGTGCATCTTTCCAGGAACAGAGCGTCTCACCTTTCGCTTGCAATCCAACCTACAACCCACTTTGCCAGGAAGCCTCCTTATTTTGCCACAGGACCCTACAATATTGAAACTCAACGCTTGAAGCTTTCCCCCATTCTTTTAGCTTGAATCATGCTGGACACATTCCTCATTCTAACTTCAGTTTTTGGCATATTTTATTATAATGCTTTATTTCATCTTCTCGAGCTGTTCTTTGAAGAGTTATATTCAGCTTCTCATCATGTCTTCAATTTGCAACTACTCTATTCAAGAGAAGGTCTCTTTACACATATGGATATATGTCACATATATACATACACATACATGTGATGTGTTTTAGGTCACCCCATCACTCATCTGGTGATCTCCCTTCCTTGGACTGTAATGTCTCTACTAGTAAGAACTGTCTCTGACAAAATTGAGACTGTGAGTCTTTCATTTCCTGGGATCTTATCTTTTGGAGTGTCTTTTTTAATCACCTAGACTCAGAATGTATCTGAATAAATAGTGAACTGCAGAAATATTTTAAGTTTTTTGGTAGTGGCCTTACAAGAATTTATTTCATGTCTCTTCTACTTAATAAATAGACACAGGTGTAGAGGCGGTTGAGTGCCAAATCGTCCAAGTTAGTTAGGACAATATTTTTTTTCATTGCTCCATTAAAAAATAATTTATTGGAGGCTCATACAACTCCTATCACAATTCATACATACATCCACTGTATGCAAAGCACATGTGCACATCTGCTGCCATCATCATTCTCAAAACACCCCCTCTCCACGTAAGCCCCTGACACCAGTTTCCATTACTTCCTCTCCTTCCCCAGTATGCCTCCCTCAATAACCCCCCAAAATTTATAAATTATTATTATTTTGTCATATTGTACACTGAGTTAGGACAATTTTATCCTCCTATTGTTAATAACTAAAAGATTGTCATATGAATGAAGGTGATACCCTCTCAATGAAGGTAAGGATTTTAACTGATGGTTTCATTGTTGGAGAAAAAGAGACCATGTCTTTTAGCAGAAAATTAGAGAGTATGAGGGAATTCAGCTTGAGAATGAGAAAAATGCCAAGGAGAGAAAAGCTGAAGAAAATTACAGAAAAATTAGTTCATGATGATAATGTGGTCCTTCCCATCAAAGTAAACATAATCCCCCTCTAATTCTGAATTTTACAACTTTGTGAGTCAATTAATTTTCTTATTTTACTTCTATAAATCATTTTGACCTGAAATTTCCATTGCTTGATGTATATACTTCCTGATATAACTTTATTGCATTTCCTAAATTTTATTTAATTTGTTGCTATTGTTGAGAATATATACAGAAAGAAATATTAGAATACAACCATATCTACACAGATAGTTCAATGAAGTTGGTTGTGATTTTTGTGTTGCACATTAATTTTATCCTCCTTTCCTGAGTTGTTATATTCACACTGCCCTCAAGGTGATATTTAATTGTTCTAGTTGTTATTGTCAATTATATTTCATATAGGTAGATTTTAAAAGAGCATAATATTCAAGCTAGAGCTTTATATCATTTAAGTTAAATTATTTCTCAGTTTTAATAAGGATTTAGGAGACACTTTTGGTTTAAAGCTTAAGGATTATGTCAAGGCAGTTTTTTTCAGGGGCTTATCCCCCCTTCAGGAAGACTGAAGTCTTTGAGAATATGAAATTCTATTCTGAAATTCAATTTTAAGGAAATTCAATGGATAAGGATTGTGAATAGATAAGGATTCATCTGTTGACTAGTTGATAAAAATATTTATCACTTGAAGTCAGAAAACAACATTTCTTTTCATCTTATGGTCAAAGAGGCAGGAGTTCACAGAGGCAACTAGCCACACATTCCAAATCCTCCTCCTATGCTGGACTCTCTTTCTTGCTCTGTTGCCTCAAGTGGGTAGAGATAGTTACTGTGTCTTCAATGACCACACATGCAAATTATTTTATCTGTAGAGTCTTCAGTCTGCATTATACAGCTATAGTTTTAGCATTTATCATTGATACTTTTTTTTTACCTATAATCCTTACATATCATTATTTTATATCAAACTTTGCACTGCCTGGTGAGAGCCCCATTTAAGATCTTTAGGAAGAGATCAAGAATGAATATTATGCTCTATAAAAGAGAGTGAAAAGGAAAAATGCATATCTGGTTCTACAATGGATATCCACTAAATAATAACAGATGTAAACATAAATCCTTCATATGAAAAAGAAATGAGACCACTGTTGAATTGCAGTCAGAGTTAGAGCTCCTTAATCATGATACTCCTTTCTGTCATGTAAATTTAGATATAGTCCTTGCACTTCAGCTCATTTGCCATATAAATTCATGAAATAATTTGATCTACTATATCTAAGTGTATACACACACACACACACACACACATACATGCCGTGCCATGGAGTCAATCAAGCCAATGCTGACTCGTAGTGACTCCCAGGAGTTCCTGAGACTATAATTGTTTACAGGATTCGCCCAGTCTTTCTGTCCGGGACTGCTGGTGGTTTTCAACTGCTGGCCATGTGCATGGAGCCCAGTGTGCAACCATGACACTACCATGTGTTTGGACAAATGAAGGGACTGTTGGAGATGAAGAAGTGGAATGGAAAACAAGATATTCTTGTTCCAAAGCTGAAATGTTTACATGAAACCATAGAGGAAGCTCAAAAGCAAGGAACAGAGGGGTAAAATTGAAGAAAAATAGTACACTTTGTCCAATATGTTGAAAGTGATTTCAATAGCCATGAGACTGATTGAAGCTAGCAGCATAGCTGTGAGACAAATAGAGTCCTTTATTTGTCCTTATGAATACCTGACTCTATTCTTAGGGCAGTTTTACAACAGTTCACCATCAAGATTTAACTAGGGCCCTAAAATGACTACTTGGGCTTGTTCACAGACCACAGCTGAATGACCTCAATGCTTCCTATCAACTTTAATCTGCTTTTATCTTTCTGTTTGATTCTTCCACTGACTTTGCTCTTTGATAAAGAATTTATATTTGAGGATGTTCTTCAAAAGGAGCGCCTAAGTGAAGAAAGAAGAGGTGTGGCAGGAAATGAGACCAGAGACCATGAAGGAGCTTTGTTTAAACTCTTGTCAAGAAAGTTTCAAGGAGCCTCTGAAAGAATCAAGAAATCCTTATAGTGGCTAATATTAGTTATACTGTTAAAGGACCTTGGTGTCATTCTAAATGAATTTCTTTTTACCTTTACTTTCTTAAATTCCACTGGATTCCCATGTAGCCTGGTTTGTTTCCCTTTGATAATGTGTCCCACATATGTCTTTCCCTCTCATACACTGGTATAACATAATCACTCTTCAGAAGGTGATCTGTCAGAGTCCTCTTTAAGACACATACAAAAGGAGAATTCAGCCCAGGAATATTGCCATGTAACACAAATGTGAGTCATTGGTGCTTCCTTTAATTACATTGTAAAATGAAAGATATGAAAATTGAATATATTTGAGCCAACATGATAATTTGTGAGCTGAAACTGTGAGTGCTGACCAGACCTCCTGAATGCAATAAAGGCCACATCTATAGACCAAAGTCTGCCTTTGTTTGCTTGCTTGTTTTCTTGTTCACCCAACTAACTGAAGCAGATTGCACTATGAATTAGTTGTATTGTATTTAGGTCCCAGTTACACCATTTAATGAGGAGTTGTGGTGGGAATGCATGTTAGCTATTGGGCTGCTTACCACAGAGTTATTGGTTTAAAGCCACCAACCTATCCATGGGACAAAGGTAGACGTGTCTGCTTCCATAAATATTTATAGTACTGGCTTCCGATGAAACATGGTCACACAGGCAGAGACCCATATATATCCTCCCCACCAAAACTCAGAAACAAGTGAAGAAAAGGCAAAACCCTGGACTTCTGCACTTCCCAGAAGTGAGCCAGATGCCAAATGAGAAAAGTGAGGGGAGTAGCCTATATCCAGGGACCAGCCAAACTGGCTGCCCCGGAGTTGATTCTAGTTCATAGTGACCTTATAGAACAAAGACCGGCCCTTGTGGGTTTCTGAGACTAAATCATTAGAGGAGTAGAAAGCTTCTTCTCTGTTGTGTGGAACAGCTGGTGGTTTTGATCTGCTGACCTACCGCCTGGTAGGGACTACAAATTCTCAGTGGGCTGACTGTCCACCAAACAACCTCTCACAGCAGCAGGTGCACCAGACTGGGAGGAGAGTAGACCACTGCCTTGCTCCTTATACCAAAGAGTGGATGTGAGATACCCTGGCATCAAATCTAAACCCATGAAAGAGAGTGGCACACTTCCTCTACATAACTGATATGGTGGATGTACACTGAAGGAGAGTGGACCTGAAAGGGCCTCACAGCGGAGTTAACAAAGAAGAATCTGAAATTTAGAAACTTCCCTGCATACACTTGGGAATTAAGGGGACATTGCCTTCTTCTGTGGAAGTTGTGGATACTCTCATTTGAGAGGGGACTCATTTGAGGGGACTCCCGTGTCCCCTTCTGACACGTAGCTCAGGCAAAAACACGAAGCACTTGGTCTTGCATTGACAAAAGTATGGTGTAGCACTTTCAGACATTTGCTTGCTTTCTCCTTTCATTGTTCCAGTCATTGCCTGACATTTCTGTGGCAGCCATTGATGAAAATGACAAATGACTCTGAAGTTTTGTTGTTGCTGTTTGGTTTGCTCTTGCTTCTTTTTCTTTTCTCTAATGTGTGTGGCATTTTTTTTTTAGTTGTGTTATTCAAATGCATTCTTTTATTTTTAGTTTTTTTTTTATTTAGGCATCATGGCCCTCTGGTGGTGGGAGTAGGAGGCCCAGCCTTTGCTCCTGTGAGCTGGAATTGAACCTCCAACCCAGTGGGCCGCAGTCCTGCACACAACCACTACGCCACCGGGGCTCAGCCCCTCTTTGAATGTATTCTTGTGATTTTGTTTTATTCTGTTCATCACTAGTTCCTATTCTAAGTCTACTGTTGCCATAGAACCCAGTCCTACTCAAAAGTTCAATAGCTACAATTAGTGAATAAAGAAGAGCATTCATTCCAGTTCTATTTGAACAAGCAGAAAACAACATACAACAAACAAACAATAAACAACACTATGTCTCAGAAATCGAGAAACCACAATAGACATGGGGAAAAATATCTTGAAAGGAGCAAGTGACAAAAAAAATAGGTCCAGTAGAATTTTCTGGAGAAGAAAAGAGAATGGAATTACTCCTGAGAGAAGTGAGAAAAATCATTTTTGATTGCTTACAACAGATAGAGGAAGAGATAAAAGGAGCTACAGAAACAAACAAGACAGATGAGACTATAGAACTCAAGAGAAGACTACAAGAAGAATCTGAGAAAACAAAAGAAACATTAGAAGTCAAAGAACAACTCCAAAAATAAATTAAAAAGTGACATCCTAAAATATTAAAATTATATGACACATTGAAAGAGCAAAGGAATAGAATTGAAGCAATGAAAGAGCAATTAAAGCTATTTATTTTGAGGACAAATGAACAGAAGGAAAAATCTATAAAAGAATAAAACTGAAGAAATACTAAGAATTGCAAGGAGCATTACAAAAAAAGACCAATATGTACTTGACAAACATTCTAGAACAAGAAGAAACAACAAACAAAAGAAGAAAAACACACAACTACAGAGAAAATAGTCCAAGGAATATTAGAAGAAAATATTCCTAGGATCATGAAAGAACAAAAAATAACCATTCTAACAGCTAAAAGAATTAAACTGAAAAGAAAAATACTACAATATTTCTTAGTCAAAATATTTAACATCAAATACAGAAAACGTTGATAACTAGGTCAGGTCCACAGTACATCAGAAAGGGCATCAACTGACAAGATTCTAACCATTAAAATCAGGCTTCTTCCTTTGATCTACATTCATCTCTCCAGTGCACTCTATTTAGTAACCACTTTCTTCCCATCCCTCTATTATGGATATAGAGAGATCGCTGAAACACTTGTTTCCTTTGGAGTTCCCCCAAAGACACCCAATGCTATCTATAGTTGTCTGCAAGCTGGATTCTTACAATTTAGGCTCTGATACTTTTCCTCCTTCAATTTCAGATTATATTACTCACAATCCTTTGGTGACTGATGATGGTGAACTTCTCCCATTAAGACTTAGTGGATATCTCACTTAGATGTCTACTTGTGTGGAGACAAGGCTTTAAGACCTCAGATGCATGTATAACCCGATTTCAAAAGCAGGCAAAGACATTATCAGAATAGAAAACTACAGACTTTTAATATCTATGAACATAGATGCACACCTTTGAACAATATTCTAGCTAACAGAATTCAACAAAATATTATATAACACACACACATATATATATATTTATCATGATCAAATGGGATTTATTTCATGTATCAAAGGGTGGTGCAACACGAAAAAAGCCAATCAATGTAATACACCATATAAATTAATCAAAAGAAAATACTATATGATTATATGAAATAATACAAACATGTCATTGGACAAAGTTCAAAATTCACTTTTGATAAGCACACAATAAAATATGAATAAAAATGAAAATGCTCAAAAAGAATTCAAAGGTGCCAAAAACCGGCAAAGAATAAACAAAATTTTTTGTTTGCAGATGAGACATGTTATCTTATATTTAGAAAAACCTAAAGACTCGATAAGAAAATTGCTGGAACTAATTTAAAATTTTGGTGTCATGGCAGGTTAAAAGATCAACTTACAAAAATCAATAACATTCCTGTGTATTAAGTAAAAGAACTCTGAATCAGAGATTATATTGACATAGCCACTCAGAAGATGACATCCTTAGGAATAAACCTCAACAGAGAAAAGCAGACTTGAACAAAGACAAATATAAAAGAATACGGTAAGAAACATAAAGAGATGTAGATAAATGAGAAAAGATCCCATGTTTATGGATAGGAAAACTAAATACTAGGAAAACATCAATACTGTCTAAAGCAATCTATAATAATATTGCAATCCCAATCTCAATCTCAGAAATTATATTCAAACAACTAATCACCAACTTTATATGGAAATGGAAGAAACCATGAAAAAGCAATACACTGATTAAAAATAAAACAGGGGGTCTCTTATTTTAAAACCTATCCATAGCCATTGTCATTAAAACAGCTTTGTATTGGTACAACAATAGATATATACACCAATGGATCAGAATACCAAGAAATATGACCACACACCTGAAAACACCAAAGTCTAAATTCACTGCCATTGACTCAAAATACTGACTCATAGTGACCCTACAGGATTTGATAGAACTGTTTCTTTTGTGTTTCTGAGATGATAAATATTTAGGAGAATAGAAAGTTCTGTTTTTCTCTATTGGTAGTTTTGAACTGTAGACCCTGTAGATTAGAGTCCAAATTGTAACCACTCTACCAAGAGGGCATACAGACACCATTGAGGACTGAAACATAGTAAATGGGCTGAAGATGGTGTTTTCAGCAAATAGTGCTGAGAAGTTGGAACTATACTTGTAAAGGAATGAAACAGGACCAGTACCGTATACACATACTATTTCAAGATGGATTAAAGAACAGACTCTAACACCTAGAACAATAAAGATCATCCATTAAAAAACTTGGAATAAACTTAGAGTCCTAAATACAAGGCATGAACGCATTACCCAAATCCTACATTACAGAAGAAAAACAAGAGGACTGAGACCTCCTACATGTATCAAAGGACTTCATCAAAAGACCAAGAAGAGAACCCACATATTGGGAAAAATATTTTGGCAGTAACATTATTGGAGGAACACCTAATCTCCAAATCTATAGAAAATTGCAAAATCTCAGGTAAAAAACACACAGTAGAAAAGTGTCCCAGTATCACAATAAAATCTATAAATTATAACCACGCCATTGTGTCAGTTCTGACTCAGAGTTACCCTATATAGAGGATCTAAGCCTGTAAATTTTTTGAAGTTTTTAATTTAATTTGTATATTGTTTATATCCCTTTCTTTTTTCAGGTTGTCTTTAAGTCACATCTTGCAATTTTCAGTGTTTAAATCTAACTTGATTAGAATTATTTCATACTTTTGATGTAGAGTATATTTCTAATTTCAATTTCTAGCTGTACATTGCTACTACATGAAAAAACAATGTGTTTTTTGCATGTGTATATGTGTACTTGTGTGCTTCTCTCTTATTTGTTTTCTCACTTCCTCCCTTTCTTTGCTTCCCCTTTCCCCTGGCTTCTCTGGAAACATCAGTCTATTTTTTCTCTTTGACTTTTAAAAAAAAGTTTTAGAGTACCAGGTTATATCATCTTTATCTGAGTGGTATTGATAAAGTTTGCTAAGCATAGTGCCTTCTAAATTTATCATTGTCATAAGTTGTTTTACAGTTTCACCATTGTTCTTCTTGGATACATAGTATTCCATTTTATGTATCAGTTGGTATGTAGCAGATTTCTCCACAGATGGAAATATTGGTTGTTTTCATTTTGTGATTATTAATGTAAATAGTGTTGCCATAAACAAGGGTATGCACATATCTATTGATTTTTCTTATTACTTGGGGGTGTTTCATGCAGGCCACATGTGGTCTACCAAGGACATTTATCCCGCCCTCCAGGTGTTTTTGTCACTCTGCCTGTCCTGCTTAGAAGTCTACTCATCCTAGACAAAGTCATCAGTGAACTTGTTCTTAGCTTTTGTTTTGTTTTGTTTTAAACTATACACCGACTCTCCAACGGTCTGAGGGACAGTGAACTGACTTCCTGTTTAGAAAGTTTGTGGACCCCTGGGATAATTAGTTAGATCATAAGGTGAAAACCTTGTTTCACATGTATAACATTTGTTTAAGGAAGATACTGAGTGATTGTATAATTTTGCAGTCCCACAAGCAGTGTATAAGTGTTATAACTTGTCTACATACTTTCCAGCATTTTTTCATTTAAAAATAAGAGTGCTTATTAATCTGTGAAGTTGTTTTTCACCATTTAATTGCTATTTCTCTTAGAGCAAATGATTGGGAGCCTTTTTTCATGTTTCTTGGCCTCCTGCATATCACCTTTGGTGAATTATTTAGTCATGCCTTCTTCCTATTCTTTATTTGGGCTATTACTGTGTGTGTATGTAGGCATGTGTTTTTGTGTGTGCACACACATTACACAGTAATAAATAAACAGAAGAGTTTCTCTAATCTACACCCAACCCTTTACAATATCCAAACTATATCCTAGAATTTAAGTAACTTGGCTATATCCTTGGTAGTGGCAGACGTGGAATCTGATCCTGGAATTCCGATGTGCAGTCAGGCAGCATTCAACCTCTGTTAGGCTGACCTCTGGGTCTGCTGAGGACCCAACAGATGCGGGGGCTCTGGCTTCCACGTGTGTTTGCTTCCAGGCTGTCTGCAGACCAATCATCTGAGAAGTTGAACGTCTCACATTTATCATTATCTGCCGCAGACATCTTAATTAAATGCTTTGGAGCCTGCACCATACAATCAAACTCTAAATACTTTTCTCTCTCTGGACAAAAAAAAAAAAAAAAAAAAGTAAGCTAAAATTCCTGTCCACCGTTCAGATTCCAGTTATTGATTTCTGCTCTTGTGTTTAACCTATTTCTGTCCAAGAGTGCAAGAGTTCTGCAACACAATAAGACTAAAGAAAGGCAAGTGGTGTCACCTGGGTGAAAGAGGGAGGGGATTAAAATGCCCTGATAAGTAAGGGACGAGCTGATGGTTCAATAAGAGAAGGGTTAAGGAACCTTCAGTTAAAACCTGTCTGAACTTGAAATATCCCATTTTGAAGCCTCAGTGAAAGGTCTTTTCACTTCCAAGGTGAACTTTGCTGCCATGTGGATGCACAGACAAGAACAATAAAATTGAGGAGAAAGAAAACAAAAAAGCAAAGGAATGATTTGTTACAAAGCAAAGCATTTACCAACTAACAGTGGGAGGGTAGAAGACTTTATGCATTCGCTTGTGTGAGAGAAGGAACTGAAGCCCAGAGAGCTCACTCTATATTTCTGGATCTCCAGATAAGCAAGGGAGGCAGAGGCCATACTCAGTTTTCTAGTTCTCATTCTGCATGGCCAATGTTTATTTTTATTCCATGCAATTGATGTGACTGGGGTTTGTTTAGTTAAAAAAAAAATAGAGCCATCTCGTTTTGATGCTGTATTTAGAATGTAAGTGGCCACTAGGTTATTTGAGGGAGAGAAATGGGTTGCGGGTGGGGGGGGGGGGGGGGGGGGGGGGGGGGGGGGGGGGGGGGGGGGGGGGGGGGGGGGGGGGAGGAGGAGAAATATTGCAGCTTATTTTATAGGTGTAAGAGCTAAAGACATTGTAGTAGCTCTAGTCTATTGAGCACGTAAATGATGTATGCTATTGTGTGGTGTGACATGGAGCTGACTCAGACCCACGCTGGCTGACCATGTAGGACACAGAAGAGCTGTCTGATATTCAGGTTTCCCAGGTTGTAATGTTTATAGGTGAGGCCCCGCCTTGTTTTCTCAAGGAGTGGCTGGTGGGTGGGGCCAGCTGACCTTTCCATTCACAGCCAACCATGCAACCCACGAGCCCTGGGGCTCCAAAACTATGCCAGACTCCTTGATGAGGTTATTTGCAGATGCTGTTTTACTTAATCTTCACAATATTTCTCTGAGGTCAGTTTTCTTATCTCCACATTTATAAGAATCAATGAGGTGTAAAGGGGCTAAGTTACTTTGGTGGTTCCCTGTTTCAGCTTGAACACTGATTTGTTTTACTTGAAGGCCAAAGTTTGTTCTAATCTGATAGTGTTTCCCATGTGATAGTTTTAGACAAGATTGCTTTTATCAAGTAGTAGAGTGGACAAAATCCCTAACAGCACAGTGGTTAAGCACTCACTGATAGCCAGAAGGCTTGTAGTTTAAACCCTCTGTTTGTTTCTTGGGATAAAGATGAGACTTTTGGCTCCCATATACACTTACAGCCTTGGAAGCCCTATGGCAGGATTAGGTAATGTCTGGCCAGAGAATGGAGTAAGGCCTGAAAATCAATACTATCTAACATCATACATCTCACCCCAGAGTAGTTCCAGTCATCATATTGGGGTTGTTGTCATTATTTGTTAGGTGCCATTCTTTTCAGTGTTCAGTTGTCAGTTCCAAATAACACCAACCTTCTGTACAAAAGAACCAAGCATTGCCTGGTCCTGGGTCATGCTCACAATTGCTCTTATGTTTGAGCCCATTGATGCAGCCTCTGAGTCAATCCATCTCATTGAAGGTTTTCCTGATTTTTGCTTCCCTAATAGTTCTCCCCCAAAACCATTTTATTGGAAGTTAATTCAAATATATCTTTTCATCATCCAATAGCATTAAGTAATATTGTACAATTCCTACTACAATCAGTTGCAAATCATTATTTTTATTCCTGAACTCCTTGACATCATCTCCCTTACACACACACACACACACACACACACACCAGAAACCCTTATTCTACTTGTCCCTATAGATTCATCAATCCTAGGTTTCATATACAGAACAGAAGAAAATCCTTTCAGGAAAATTCAAGAATGTGACCCAATGACATTATATAGCTGAGATAAACCCCAATACAAACAAACAAACAAAAAACAGAAAATTCTGAAAACTAGATCAGGTCTAGCCTACATCGGAGGGGGTATCAGGTAGGTGAGAGTTCAAATCAGAGTTCTCTAGAGAAACTAACCAGAACACTTATGATTTTAGATGATACATAGATAGATAATAGATGATAGATAGATAAATCCATCTTATAGGCAGGGCATCGCCTATAAATATGAGAACCTTGGAAACCTGAGTATCAGGCAGTTCTACTCTGTCCTACATGGTCAGCGTGGGTCTGAATCAGCCCCATCTCACACCACCACAACAGCATAAATCACTTAAGTGCTCAATACAGTATAATTACAAAAGCATTTTTGTAATTGGCTCTTCCACCTATAAAATAAACTGCAATATTTCTCTCCCCACATTCCTCTCCTTCAAATAACCTATTGGCCACTTACATTCTAAATATAGCATGAAAAACTAGATAGATATAGATATATAGATAGATTTTACAGTGAGAAGACATAACAGCTAATTGGTCCACACAGCAGTCCAGAGGCTTCTGTTCAACTCACTTTTATGGGACAATGAATATGTTGGAAGTCCTTCAACTCATATGAACTGCCAGTCCAAGGTCAAGGAAGCAGACAGCGGAGTCCTCCCTAAGACAAGGCAAGCAGTCTGCCCACAGACAGCATGCAGCAGTGTGGGTCACGAGCTCAGTGAAGCAGACCTGGCCAGATGGGTTATCAAACGCTAACAAGGCAAGATGACAGGATCCACCAGTCTGGAGCTCAAGTGATGTACGCACCAGGAGCTTGCAGCAGGTTTTGAAGGAGCCTCAAATTCTGGCAACACAATCCACAGATTGGCCCAGCCCACAAGTAGTAAAGCTCCCAGGTGGAGGCAGAAAACTAGCGAATGCAGCAGCACACATGCTCCAGCATTCTCCATTCACCAAAGAGCAAGAGATTGGGGTGGGGGGTGGGGTTGGTGTCTTACAGAGCCATTTATCTCTTTGCCTTCCAATCAAACTGTGACATGATTAATCCCACGTGTTCCTATAGGTCAGGTTGGCACAATAAATCTACCTATCACATCAGGTTTATCATTTTGAACTTTTACAGTCGTCTGTCCAATGCACTCTATTGTTTGAGACCCTACCCTGTGGTCAGAGGGGATCTGCCAGTGGATTAATCTGACAAGCTACTCTGCAGAAGGGTTTTTGGCCCCCTCCTCTTTCCTAACCTTCAACAAATTGGGTGTTTACAATTAAAGCTCTGATACTTTTCCCTGTGTATTATACGGACTTTGTTATTGTTATCTTGAGATAACACAAGCTGGTTCGAGTTCGTGTAGATTTAGTTGCCTCCTCACTTAGATGACTGCTTGTTTGAAAACAAGTCTTTAGGACCCCAGACACTATTCTGATTGATAGTCAGAGATCATCTTCTTTCCTTATCATGCGTTGCTGTACCGTAACACCCTTATCTTCACTGACCATTTCATGAAGGTGAGTATCCAGCAGGACCCCATTCTCAGAACTATCTGTTCCTAGACTAGGGCTCAAGTTAACAGGGAGCCTACAATCCATCTGCTTGTCCTTGTCATGTACATTGGCTCAGGTTTACCTTAATGATCATATTATAACAAAATCAAAACACCAGAACACTAACTACACCAGCAACAGCAACAAACCAATCAGCACACTTGCCAACAACAAAGCAAAACAAAACAAAAACAGACTAAAGACAGGAAAGCAAAAACCCATAGGTAAATCTAAAACAGTAAAACATTGTCAAGCATCCCCAGGGATATATGATGACTTCATTGATAACGTCATCAATTTTTCCACTGACCCTGCACTTCAGACAGTGTTGATATGAGGAGTCTATGTGAGTGCAGTTCCACCATGAACCACAACCTGTGAGTTGTTGCCCTACACAGTCTGATCTCCCATTCAATGGAGCTCTGTTTACCCAAGTATTAGGATTTGGGCTAGCGGGGAACTTCTGGGATCAATTCTTCCACATGCAGATCCCTGCCCAACAGGTAACAATATGTGGTAATTTTGGGTCTGTTTTCCTTGGAAAACCTATCAGCCACTCTCTACTCCCTCTCCCATCTGAGTACCCCAGTCCTTAGTCCAAGGAAGCAGGCAACATCAAGGCAGTGTTTAGTCCACTCGGCTGGGCTGCTGTGTTATGTCCTTCCTTCTGGTGTAGGCCCTGAGGCTGCCCCAGTACTTTAACAAGCATCATTTCTTTGTCCAGGGATTGGTCTCTCCTGACAAAATATCCTAAGAGGGAGAGGCAAATCTCACAATCCCAAGGAACTCTCTGGCTATGATTTTTCGAAGACCAATCTGTTTTTTCTTTTAGCAATGAGCAGTACTTTCACTCTTCTTTGCCAGCATTGCCAGCACCAACATGAAATTCTTCTTTGATCTTTATTATTCTGTGTCCAATTTTCACACACATAGAGCTGGTTAGAAATTCCTTGGCTTGGGTTAGGAAGGCATACCTTAGTCCTAAAACGAGCATCCTAGCTTTTCAATAATCTAGAGCAGTTTTTCCCAGCAGATCTACCTGATACAACACGTTCTTTGACCTCTTGATTTCAACTTCCATAAGCATTGAATATGGATCCAAGCATGATGAAATCCCAAACAATTTCATTTCATTCTCCATTTTTACATGATGCTACCTAATGGCCCATCTGTGAAGAGTTTGGTCTTCTTCGCATTGGTTTGCTATCCCCGCTGAAGACAGTAATACTTTATCTCCATCAGCAAGTGCTTCAAGTCCGTCGCACTGTCAGCAAGCAAGGTTGTGCCAGCTCCAGAACACAGGTTGTTCATAAGCCTTCCTTCGACCTGGATGCCACATTCTTCTTCAAATAATCCAGTTTCTCTGATGATCTTCTCTGCCTACAGATTGAGTAACTATGATGAGAGGATACCATCCTGATGCACACCTTTCCTGATTTTCCATTTTTCTCTTCTCTTGATCAATTGCACAAGTTCCTCCTGTGCACAGTGAAGAGTTCTAGAATTCCCATTCTTTTCAAGGTTATTCATAGTTTATTATGATCCACACTCAAATGCCATAGCATAACTCAATAAAACACAAATAACATCTTTATTTCAATTGCATGATGATATACTTTAAACAAAAGGAGAGCTGTATGCCAACATATTAGTTAATCAGAGCAATGAATAATATGATAATTTTTTTCAAGGTAAAGCTTTTGTTATTTTGCTGGTGTCATATTCAAAATTAATCTTCATCAGTTATTTGTGACCAAAAGACATTACAGCTTTTTAAAAAACCTATCTTCACTCACAGTTTAACAAAGAGGATTTTTAATGAATTTTAATTGTTAAGTTTCTTTCACATAACGCAATCCCAACAATAAAAAAATCTTCAACATAAGGATACATTTGACAGACAGCATTTTGGAATTATTCCAAGAAAACACAACTTTCCATGTCTTTGTTTGTTCAAGATTGATTCTAGAAGCATTCCATTTCATCACAATTAAAGAATTTCTAGCATAGGGCTGAACCCTGGTGGCGTAGTGGTTGTGCGTGGGACTGCGGCCCACTGGGATGGAGGTTCAATTCCAGCTCACAGGAGCAAAGGCTGGGCCTCCTACTCCCACCACCTGAGGGCAGTGATGCCTAAGGAAAAATAAAAAAGAATTTCCAGCATAATCATAAGTATTCATACAGATGACAGAATTAGCCACTATTATTCCGTTGCTGGTATTTTTAAACGCTGTGTTCTGTCATCTATTTCTAAGCTGTTATTTGAACACCTGACTATAAGTTTCTACTTCCAGGGTTATAAATAGGAATTCAGCATGACATGCAAGGGCTTTTCAACTATTACAAGTACACTTTCAAATTGAATTTATAGAATTGAGTGTTTGGGATGAGACTATCTAACTGGGAGTCCTCTAAGTTAATTTTTATGTAGAATACAATATTTATTAAACAACTCAATAAAATACACTACTTTGCTGTCTAACTCACTGTCATTGAGTCAATTTTGACTCACAGAGATCCTATAGGACAGGTAGAACTGCCCTATGGGTTTTCAAGATTGTACCTCTGCAAGATTAGAAAGCCTATAACTGAAAATACAACTATAACCAAAGCAAGTATTTAGAACTTAAAATGACAAAGTATTTTAAAGAGTAATTCCATATCATTAGCACTAATCACTTATGAGTGCGCGCTATTAGCAAAATGAAGACCCGAATCAGTTTTATCATTACATTAGCATCTTCTGCAGAGTGCATGTCTTTTTTATTCTTTTTCTCTTGGCTACAATTGAGGCTGGCCACTTTCATCCCCAACCCTTGATTCTCCACTGCCCTTGGAAAATCTCTGAGCTGCATGGGGCTAAATCATGTCTCCTTTAGGCACTGAGAAATTGAGCCTTGCCTTACCCAGCAAGTTAATAATGTTATTAATACACTGGTAGTTCTCTTAGGAATCTTGGAAGTTTGTTGGGATAAACCTTGGCCCACCCATGCTGCCCTCTGGCATACTCCCCTGCTTGTATCTCAAATGAGGAAATCACCTCATCTTCTCTGCCTATCGGTGCTTGACTCACCATCTTCTGCTAACACCTCATTGTGCGATATAGGTTGCATCAACTGTTGACTCACAAGCCAAGGACTGCATCATTTATTTCTCAGAACCATGTCTCATCTTCCAGGGGGGAAAAATATAGATGTTGTATTACATTGGGAGACCTACAGGCATGTACCTCCAGAGGCCAGGCAGGAAGTAACTGTGAGTGAAGGGCTCCCAAGAGGGAGAAGTGGGGCCCTTCTAGACAAAGGGGCAGCATCTACTCCATTCTTGCCAGTTACTGTCCCATGCTTGTGCAGGTTCCAAAGTGCTTTCTTTCCCTTTTTGCCCCCCTGTCACTAGAATGATCAATAGCTATTAGTATCTTTTTTAATGTTAAATTTAATGTTTTTAAATATTCATAACCAATCACAAAACTTAAGATTCAAACAAATTAAATACATGTATACAAGCCAGATTGTGGTTTCTGAGTTTGCTGATTTCCCTTATCCTTCGGTTTCTTTATAAGTTTACCTAGCTGGAAAAGGGAATTGATTACCTTTCTTGAGTACAATTGTGTGTGTGTGTGGGGGGGGGGGGGCAGGAATCTGGTTTGACACTAAGCTCGCAGTTTGATCTTTCATAAACCAATAGCTGCATTGTTTTGTGTACTCCATCTATATCCCTTCCTCAAAGGCACAGGAGGGTTCTTTTAATTAATGCTTTCTAGTTTATATCATGACTTTGAGATCCACTGAAATTAGGTAGAATCTCCGATGATGCAATGGGAACTTCCAACTGCATAGACAAAACGGAAGCATAGGACTTTGCATGCACATGGGTCTCTTTTACATTTATGATGCACTAGAAAGTCATACTGTGCTTATTTTGGTTTGCTTCTGATATACTTTCTTTGAGTGTGTAACATTAGAATTGAGCAGTCAATTACAAAAGAAATTAAAATGTTGTTTTACCTGCCACTTATTGAAACACCTGTCAGGTCACCTTCTCTTATTGTCTTGCCATTTTTCTAAAATATATAAAATATCCTTTCAAGGGAACTCTTGACTTTTAAAAAGAAACAAGAGCTGAAAAGTGCTTGAAATTAAGGAGGAACTAGAAACTATGGATCAAGAGCAAGTAAAGATAAGGGACAGGAAGATTCAACAGAATGACTTTCCATTTTAGTCAAAAATCAAAACAATTGCTCTTGACTGTCCTGTTGCATTCTCATGCATCTTCTTCTGCTATAGAAACCCTTGATAGATTATCACTATGCATTGTTTTTCTCTTATTTTGTTCCATTCTTACACAGTAATGGGAGAAAACTTCTATTCAAATATAATGTCATTTCCAGAGAAATTATAACAACAAATTGAAAGTCAGTGTAGAAGAATTTTCTCATCCTCAGTTTGTAATGTTGTAAAGGCTATTTTTTTTTTTTAGGCATCACTGTCCTCAGGTGGTGGGAGTAGGAGGCTCAGCCTTTGCTCCTGGGAGCCGGAATTGAACCTCCATCCCAGTGGGCCACAGTCCCGCGCACAACCACGCCACTGGGGCTCAGCCCGTAAAGGCTATTTTTAAAGCACTGTTTGTTCTAGTCACTTGAAATAGAAAAGAGACAATACTCAATTATAGATGACAACTTTGCTGACGAGGGTTAAAAATAATTTTATTAACAAGTTTTTGTGTATGTGTGTGTGAGTTCAAGCCTTAACTCAGCTTACACAAAGTGTCTAATTAATCTGCATTTTTATCCTCTAGTATTGTGATAGATAGAACAAAACTATAATTTTCAGAGCACCTTTCTGTCTAATTTCTAGGAACACTTTTATTAATGGAGCGGGCAATTATTCATGCAAAGGAATGCCTCTGGATGCCTTGGAGCTCCAGGAACAGTGTTGAAAGTCTCCATGCTTGAAATTTAATCTGTCTTGCACCGCTGTGATCTAATAAAAGAATACCTGAATGTCAAACATTTACACACTACTTCTGGCATTTGTCTAGGCTTGCCTGTTTTTGTTCAACTTTTGAAAAAAGAAAAGCTTGCATTGGGCATTTAGAACAATTATTCTAAAATACTGCTTTATTGATGAAAGGAACAAAGCTTTCTTGGCAGGACCAAGGAGTGATTTATATAGAATACCTCCAATGAATATTTCACCCTTTCCTCTGCATATCTAGAGACAGAGTTAGAAAAAGCGAGAAAGTAATTTCAGAATCTCTGAGAATACCAAGGTCAAGTGTCAAACACAGAAGTTAAGGAAGAAGGGATAAAATGTTATTAGGCCAACTAGGGATTGTCAAGCTTGCCAGGTAATCATTGCTCTCATCTCCAATGATGAAAACAAGTGTATTTTTAGGGAAGTATTGCTTATATTTAACCTTGTTGGGTTTCCAACTATAAAGTCTTATCTAAAATGTAGCTATTTGTGCCCAACCCCAAATCTGTGAGTCAGAACATCTAAGGTGAGCGTCTGGAAGTTAAGTATTAGACAACGTGGCTTGTGGATTTGATGCAGGTCACACCTTGGGAAACTGCATTTCTGCAGCTGCAACAAATTACCTGCTTGTATCAGACATTTTGCTTGTAGCTGAAGGCCTTTTTCAAAATGTTGGAAGAGAACAAAAACAGAGCTGTTCTGACAAAAGCAGGAGGTCATTCTAAACACCTGAGCACGTGCCCGGTATTTCATCCTCAGCAGTAACCCGTAACGCACCCCGTGGACTGCTCTCCCTTCACCTGGATTAAAGGAAAACTTTGTTTTTCTTGTTCTCAGGAAGAACTGAAAAGTTAAAAGTTAATGTCACATTCTTGTGAGAGCCTGCTAAGATTCTGGGGAACGTGTTTCTAATCAAGACCAATAGTGAACTTAGCAGGCAACCATCTGCTCAAGGACAGCCCCAATTGGACTGCTTATAGCCCGGGCCGTACCCGTTGTTAAACATTTTATATCGCCCATGTTTAAGACTGGGTTCTTGTGGCAGACAGCAAGATTTGGCTGCTTAACAACCGTTACCAACCCCATTTTTACTTTCTTAGTTGTTAGCTTGTGTTTCATGAAAATGGATGTAATAATAAGTGTTGGCTTTCCCAGCTTCCCTTGTAGGCAGAAATGGGCATGTCATGCAGTTTTCAGCAAAGAGATATAGGAGGAAGACTTTTAAGATACCTCTAAGCAAGAATTTTCCTCTATGTTAAATGCTGAAGGTTTTCCAAGGAGATCTTTTCTACCAGCCTGGCATCTTCCTCTCTTTTCTTTCTTCAGATGCAGTTAAAGGAGAAAGTGATGCTGGGGTGGTAACAGCTGTGTTTTAACTCCAGGGCACAAACCAGGAGAATGGTGGAAATGCCAATTTTGTGCCCTCTCATAGTGCAGTCAGTTAATGAACTTTGGAAAAGAGTCAACTTCCAGGTTTCCAGGGAAGGCGATAGATATTAAGAGGGAGGTGAGCCAAAATGATAGAGGAAAAAGACATTGTGAGATTTGCAAAA
>PVJH01034204.1:0-20936 GCA_004026705.1 Nesogale talazaci | reverse complement strand
CACACACACAAAATCAAAAGTCTTGGACGCTCAAAAGGTTGGTTCTACCCTGCCCGCTGCGTTGCTGTGAGTCAGAATCAGCTTGATGGTGGTGAGTTTGGTTTGGGTATGTGTCAGAACTGGCTCCAGCATACTGTTCGGAGACCACCCCCTGCCTTCTCACCACCTGGCTAAGCCAACCCAGTGTGGACTCCTGCAGGTCACCTGATTCACCACCTCACTACCTTCTGCTCCTCTGATGCCCTGTTGCCATGCAACGCAGCAGCCTTCGAGGTTCTCAGGGTTCCTTTCCTGCGGACTCAGGGTGACCCTGCAGGACAGGGCAGAAGGACCCCGGGGGGTTTCAACACCATCATCTCCATGTGGGCAGAAAGCGGCATTCTTCTCTTTCAGAGCCAGATGGCCGTTTCAGACCGCTGACCTTGGGGCCGGCAGCTCAGTGCGTGGCCAGTGAGGAGGGGGATATTTGGTGGGGGCTGGGCAGCAGGGAGGGCATCGTTCTGCTGGCCACCAGGCAGCCTGTGGGTTGGCTGCAAACGAGGAGGATCGGTCACTAGATGAGAAGCGTGACCAGCTGCAGGCTCCCGGGGGCTCCAGCATCAAGGCCTCGACTCCTTCTCTCTCGTGGATCCATTGTGCACATGGGGCTTCTCCTTAATGGTCAAGACGGCGGCTGGAGTGCCAGCCCTCACATTCCCAGTGCAGCCGAGAGAGAGAGAGAGAGAGAGAGAGAGAGAGAGAGAGAGAGAGAGAGAGAGAGAATGAAACTCACTGCCATCAAGTCCATGCTGACTCCCAGTGGGTTTCTGAGACTGTCACCGTTTACAGTTCGCTCCCTCGGAGTGACTGGAACTTCAAACTGGTGACCTTGTGGATGGATTGCAGCCCACTACATCACAGGGCTCATGCCTTGAACCCAGGGAGACTTGGGAGAGAGCGAACGGATGACACGCCGATCGTCTGCATTCAGCTGTCGTCCCGCACCTGCTGTTGGTCATGCCATTCCACAGCGTGCCAAGCCTTGAGGCAGGCTGGTCTTGCGCCCAGTGTGCCAGCAAGCCGTGCACTGCCGAAGTTGCCTAGGAGAACAGAGATGGAGGTGCGCCATAAAGCCGGGGTGAGAGGCCAATGGAAGTGACAACTGACTGTCTAAGAGGCCCCAGATCACCAAGAAGGAGGAAAAAAAAAGGAAATCCAGATTCCCACACCTCAAGTACCAGTGACAAGAAGGTAACTAATAGACATGTCCAGGTTCAAGGAGGCTGTGGTGGTCAAGGGTGGAAACCTCACTTCTGTAAGGGGAAGGTCCAATGTCCAGCCGGTACTTCATGTCTGTAGAGGCTTGCCTGCTGCCATGATGTTAGAACAGGTGTCAGCAGGTCCTCGGGGCTGGTCCAGCGCAGCTAGGATGCCGCCCAGTCACCCCGTTCGCTTGTCCTCCCTGTCAAAGGGGAAGCTGCCCTGGGATCCCACTAAGGGTGGGGAGTGAGAGGGGTGGCTTGCCCTCAGAGGAGAAGGCGGCATGATGATGGGAAGAGAGCGTTTGGAGCGCTGCCGTGGAAGACGGAGGCAGGGGCTTCCGACAGAGTGGATCGCAGGCAAGCCCGCCGGTTGTCCCTGGGGACCTGCCAAGACCGTGATTTGACTCTTGAAGCTTCCCTCTGGACTCCAGACCTCTGGAAGGACAGGGAATGCAGGCTGTCCCGAGTTTACACATCTCCATGGCTGCGGGCAATCCCGACTCAGATTTCAGTCACTGCCTCCCGGTTCTCTGATGTTCGAAGCAACGCTTTACAGCAAGGTGCCTGGAGGGGTCCCCAGGACAGGGGTGTGCAGCCCTGGGGAGGTCCCTGACTGGATCGCGGGTTCTGGACATGATCTGTCGCCTTGACAAGATGATGGTTTCTCTTTGACTTCTTAGTAAACTCTAGCCTCGCCCCCACCCCCCACTTTTCCTTTCAGGTAGTGGGAATGGGTATGTGCCTCTAGCTTGGCAATCAGAGAAGCTCTTTTATTTTCATCTATGTAATCATTTTATTGGGAACTCCCAATGTGACAGACACCACCAGGTCCTACAGGTGAATCCTACCACGTTGCACTGCACACTTGTTCCCACAATCCATTTCAAAACCTTCCCTAGTTCTTGGCCTCCTGGATATCAACTCCCCTTTACCACCCCCACCCCCCTCAAATGCCTTCTAACCCCCCACAGGTCTGAAAGGACTTTTTTTGGGGGGGGCTTCATTGCTCTCTGGTGGTGGGAGTAGGAGGCCCAGCCCCACTGCTGGAATTGAACCTCCATCCCAGTGGGCCGCAGTCCTGCGCACAACCACTACACCACCGGGGCTCAGCCCTGAAAGGACTTTTTAGTGGCAACTCCCTATATGACATTCCTGCCTATCAGGATCTTCTTGCTGAATAGAGACCCCTTGCTTCCCACACGCAAACTTGGCAGGCGTCATTGGACATACAGAGCCACACTGGCATAGACAATCTGACGGGCCTCCAGAGGTCAGGCCACACACCCTCCGTTTCCAGCTCCGACACAATCACAGAGCACAGAGCCCCCGCACACAGAGGCCTATGTAGCCAGAGCCCCCAGTAAAAGGATGTCATCATAATTTTTTAAAACCCACATTACATCCCAGAAGCGCAGGCTTGCAGGGTGCTGTGGATTGGACTGTGCTGGGCTCCTCACCCTCAGGGAGTGGTCTTTGTGTGTGATGTAAAATCCAGCCCAGGACACCTTAGCAGCTGACAGACAGCCCAATACCAACCAGCCCAAATGGGCACTGGCATGCAGTATCTGGCCCACTCCAGAAGACGGGCAAATGGCCAGAGGTCACGTGGAAAGAGGCGTGCTGTCATTAGTCGCTGAACTGAAACCTCGCCGTCAACGAGTTGCATCTGACGCACGGGGCCCTCATCCTCCAGCGTAGACGTGCCCCTGTGCGGCTCCGAGACTGCAGCCCTTTACGGGAACAGGAAGCCTCCTCTTTCTCACTCAGAGCAGCTGGGGGCTTTGAACCGTTGCCCTTGTGGTTAGCCGTCCCCAAGGCCCTTTCCCCCCAGTCATGAAAGCACAACAAAAACTCACTGCCATCGAGTCGTTTCCGCTGGTCGTGACCATCCAGGTCAGGCTAGAGGAACCCGGCGGGTTTCCTAGATTGACTAACTTTTTACAGAAGTAGAAAGCCGCCTCTTTCTCTGAGGACGGCTGGTGGTTTCAGAGATGCAAATCAAAACCACAGTGAGATCCCACATCACTAGCACTAGAACGGCTACCATAAAAAAAAAAATCATAGAAAACCTCTGAACATCACAGCTGTCAGGGAGCTGGGGGGAGCGTGTGGACTCCCAGGAGCCCCAGTGCGACATGGCCTTGAGGCAAAACCTAAAAGCATCGCAGCCCCACCTCCAAAGCCACCTGGAACCTGGGCCCATCCCATCCTCCTACAGCACTGGGACCCTGCCAGGGAAGGAATCCCACAGCAAGGAGGACCAAGTCGTGCAGAATCTGCCGCCAGTCAAGTGATAGTCACCTGGTATTGCGGGCCTCCTCAGCCATCCTGGCTGCCCTCCCTGGCTCCCTCGGCTCATTTTACTGGGCTTCCCTGGAAGCCAAGAGCCAGGAGATTCAGAGCGTGATCACAAAGGCTGGCCCCCGACCGAAAGACGCTGGTCTTGGAGAACTGGGGGGGATGGCTTTTTGTGGTGAGTGAAACAGCCTGAGAGTCAGATCACCCCACTGCGAAGGGCGCTTAACTCCTTGGGGGCGTGCAGACAACAGGGTCTTTCCTGAAAAGGCACAAGTTGCCTGGCGGAAGTGACGGAGGAAGTGGGTCTCAGACGGAGCTGGGGGAAATGTGCCAAGAGGCCGTTCGCAGCCGCTGCCAGTCTGAGCAGCGGAGACAGCTGGGGGGATGTCTGCCCGTGACGTTTGGGTTCCAAACTTTGGGGTACTCACAAGAGCACTGCCCCAAGCCTCCTCAGGAAAGGGCCCTGACCTATTGGGTTGGGAACATTCCCAGGAGAGGGCTTTCCAGAGCATAAAGAGGGAAAATGAATCCAGGCTGGGCCATGGGTCTCAATGGGTTTAGAATAGTATGTCTCTGAGACCAGGGAAAGACAGCAGGGGCGTGCACACGAGGTAGGGCAGTGGTTTTCAACCTTCCTAACCCCGAGACCCTTTATTTTTTTAAATTATTTTGTATCTTTTAAATGCATGTGTCTTAATGGCACAAAAATAAAAAATTACGGACACAATGATTTCATTGACTTGGTCTGTAAACATACTCTGTCTGAAAAGTCACCTAAATTGAAATAAAATTTGAGTGTGTGGGTTCCTCTTCAAGCTCAGCCTTCAACCAAAGATTCACCCCCCAAGTCTACACAGTAATCCAGGTCAGTATTTTTCCTTGAGGAAAGACATGGAACACATTCATTTTCTGAGCCAAGGAAATAACTCCTTTTTGACATGACTGTCAATGCAAGGGACACAGACAATAGAAAAATGTGGTCTGTAAATACAGAGTGTGCCCCGTGTCCATTGAAGACACCCCCAGACTGGAGACACCCTAGACCCTTTCACACATAAAATGATTCCCATTGCTACTTGATCTCGATCATGTGGCTACTGCGATGACTCAGGCGACCCCCATGAAAGGATCGTTCGACACCCCCCCAAGAGGTCGCGACCCACAGGTTGAGAACCGCTGAGGCTGGAGATTGGGGACAACTGCTGGCATGCTTCCTAAAGGGACTGGACATGAGCCCCAGTCCAACCTGAGCTGCTGAGTGCGGGCCAGCTCACGCGGCTGTCTGTGTCTCGCTCCCCGGGATGGAGCAGGAAGGAAGTGGGGGGAGGACTCCAGCACCCGGGGCACAGCACCCAGTCACGCGCCGCAGGATGGTCTGGCCACCTGACTCAGAGCCACCTCCAGCCTCCACCCAGCCACCCTGCTATTGACCTGGATTTCGGAAGAACCAGAGCGGAGTCGACAGCAGGCGCTGGGGCGTCGGGGACACCCCCTGGAACACGCTCACGCTGGAGTGGTAGACGGAGGCAGCAGTTTCCCTGGACCCCAGAGTTCTCTTTCTCTTCCAAGGGCCTGAGCACACTCGACAGGCCGGGCCTGAGGACACTCGACAGGCCTGGCCTGAGGATTGATGGAGATTCCAAGGGCGTGTTTTGAACTCATCATGGAGGCGAAGCCAACTGCCCGAGAGGGGTCTCTGCGCAGCCAGGACACAAAACACCGCGTGCGCAGAAGAATATGCTAACAGATCCTCCATGCAATATGGTTGCCCGACTGGCTGTGTTACAGCAGAACAGCAGTGAGAGACTGTCGAATGGGGGACACCGATTCTGCCAGGGAGCCAGAAAGTGGCTGAAGCCTCCAAATTGGTAGCCAAACTCAAGTCTCTTGAGTTCCCCATGTCTCCCTCCCTTCCGAGGAATGACCCGGAGTCTCCCTTTGAGAGCTCCAGGTGGTTGAAGATCAGGCAGCCACACAGGACGGCACTGGGCGGAAGGACGCAGAACAGGGGCAGATTGTCAGACCCGAGAGACTCGTGAGCCCAGAGGCCTTCCATTTGGGATGAGACGGCCTGTGCCATGCAGCACAGGGACAGCTCAGTGGTGTAAAAACACCTTTGATGGACTTCTGATAGCTCACCCAGGCTGTGGGTGGCACAACCCCCACGCCTCCACAGCCCCACCTACTGGTGTGCAGCACCCACTTCCCGCTAGAGTAAAAAGGCTGACAAGTGGATTTGACAGATGCCTCGGGCCCCTGATACCTTGAAGAACATGTTGTGTTTCCCAATGCCGCCCCCACCTGGACGGAAGCCTCCCTTTGCAGACCCAAAAGAGCAAGAGGAGTGGTCCCAGGTCTACTAGATGCTACGATCTCCCAATTTAGGCTACAGGCCCACGGGGAGTGACACTGACAGCCCATGCCAAGCCGCTGGAGTCCCAGACATCACGTGGAAGCTTCACACTGCCTGGTTGAGTCAGTCTCGAAAGTGACGGATCGCTAAAATCTGCCAAGAAACGAAACGTAGTGGAACTCAAGCCTTCCGTATTATCTGGTCAAGGGTCCGGGCAGCCCTCGAAGTTGAGGGCAAGATGAACATATTTGAGCTTATATGTGTTAAAATCCTGCTAGGCAAGCTCCACGTGTTGAATGGTATGTGACTTGTACAGTCTCTGACTTTGGAAAGCAGTGACCAACAGCCAGGGTCATGATGCACGGATGTGAGAAGCTGCTGACTGTCTTCTGTCCTGCTGTGGGACAGCTCTCCTGAGGTGCCACCTTAGCCTCTCTGGCCAGGAACTTCTTGTTGTTGCTGTTGTAAGGTGTGATCGAGTCAGTGTTGACTCATGGTGACCCTGGACACAACAGGAGGAGGCCCTGCCCGGCCGTGCCGTGCTCCCCACTGGTCCCATGCAGCTGTTCCAGTCACTCTGTCTGTCCATCTCACTGGGGACCTTCCTCTTTCACACCACCCTTCTTCTTTACAAACACGATGGCCACCACGGACGAGTCTCTCCTGACGACATGTCCAAAGGAATGCGATGATGTGGTCGTGACATCATCTGTTGTCAATTTGAGACTCGACAGTGAAGGAGTAGAGTCTAGCCTGTCAATCAGATCGCAGCCCAGTGACCTCATTTGGAGGTTCTAAGGAGGTAAATAGTTTGCTGGAGGTGACAAACACACACACACACACACACACACACACACACACACTATTCCTGAGAGGCGTGCTGGCTGACAAAACACATGGGACTACACCATGGAGTGGAAGTAGCAAAGTGGAGATCGCTGCCAGTGATGATATGCTTCCAGTGCCACTGGATCCACAAGACTCCCCCCCTCCCCTCACTGGCCTGTGATCTTCCTGCATTTGGCGCCATTGCATGTGTGGTATGAGTCTGAAAGAGACTTTAGAGATTGTTTTTGGACATATGGGCTAATATCGGACTCAGGGACTTGATCTGGACTGGGCTGGGATGTTTTCGCTTATAAAGCTCTCTCTTAAAAAAAAAAAAGAAAAGAAAGAAGCTCTTTCTTATACATGTCCATGACTTTGCTCCCCTCATCGACCCAGACTAACTCAGACGAAGTCTCGCCATCCTTGCCCCCAAAGAGCACTCAGACCGTGCTTCTTCCAAGACAGAGGTGTTGGTCCTGTCAGCAGCCTGTGGTAGCTTCAGTATTCTTCACCAGCACCACAATCCGATGCGTCCCTTCTTCTTCAGGCTTCCTTAGTCAATGTCCGACTGTCACATGCCTATGAAATTTAATAAGAGGCCATTGAAAATGACCTGGGTCAGGCACACCTTCATTCTCAAAGTCATACCCTTGCTTGCCAATGCCCCACAGAGGCGTTGTGCAACAGATTCAAGGCATCTCTCAATCTCTCAGCCGCTGCTTCTCTAAGCATTGATCGTGAATCCAAGCAAGACGAGATCCTGGGCGGCACCCTCCTTTCCTCCACTTCCCATGACGCTGCCTCCTGGTCCAGCCGTGAGGATTTGGGTCTTCTTTACACGGAACTGTCATCCATGCTGGGGGCTGCAAGCCCTGACCTTCACGCTCTGCTCACTGTTCAACAAGCCAGACTGTGCTGCCTGAGCCTCGCAGGTTGTTCATAAGCCTTCTGACCACTCTGCTGCTCTGACCACTCTTCTGACCACCTTTCCTGCTCTAAAGCACACGGCGTGCCCTCGTTCTGTTCCCACGACGGCTACTGCTCGATCCATGGAAAGATCCTGCTGGAGCACAGTGACGTGTTCTAGAATTCCCTTCCTTCTCAAGACCGTCTATATCTGTGATGATCCCCACAGTCGAAGGCCTTTGCATCCACAAAGCACCACAGGGATTGGGGCTCTGCAGAAGAGCGGAAAGAACCCCCCGACTTCCCCCATGTTTACTCCGGAGACAGCAGAAAGGGGAGCCCACCTGTGGGGAAACACCAGGGCGACAGGACTTGGACCTGGGGCTGGGGGTCTGCTTTGCTTGCTCTTCTCACTCGTATTATGATTTGTTTCATCTGTTCTTGAAACCACAGAGTTAGTCCCTTGGCAAGAGTTTCACAGTGAAAACCATTTGCTCCTCATTGTAGTTGTCCTCCTGACCCTCGGGGACAGGAAATGACCATTAGGAAAATGCTTTTCTTAAACTGGCTCCATCAGTAGCTAAGGCAACCAAACTACCCTCGTGTGGGATATGCCACCCACTATGTACAATTATACTGAAATGCTCCGATCTGTAAATATTGTTCAACGTGCACCTAAACTCAGAATCCCAAAGCCCTAGTCAAGCAGGCCATTTGTGTTGGCCTATTGCACACACACCCCCTCCCCAGGGTGAAAATGTAACCACAGAACCCCTGTTTCACTCTGACCCAAATGAATGAGGCCGTACCTGCATCCATCAATTATTTCATCCTAGCCTTGAAGAGGGTTGCAGAGAAAGGTGGTGCTTGTACCAATCGGCCCCTTGAGCATCCAGCTCTTAAGTTTTTCAACAGCTCCGAGGTTTCTTCCAGAGCTCATCTGCGTGCCTTTCAGTAACCGCCTTGGGGTTTTCCACCTGTGTGCTACAACTGGTTAAGCGGCTCAGCCAAGTCACTGGACCTGACCTCACCACATCAGGTGTGGAGCGACGACTCCGGTGTTAGACTTTTATGTGGAGAGTTGAGGTACTTAAACTCCAAAACCCACGTCTTGGGCCTCGTGTGTGGGCTTGTCTTGCCTGTGCGTTTGGAATGTGACCAGCCAGGCCAGTGAGCACCAGGACACATAGGGCTTCCGTTAGACGTGGCTCCTGCGATGACGGCCTTCACGGGGGCCATGGCTGGATTGTTTTTACCACAGTTGAGAGAGGATGAGTGGACCCAGCCAAGATGAATGAGGCTCAAAGGATGTAAAGAAGGCCCAGGGCAAGAGCACTCTTTTTTTTTTTCAATGATTTTATTGGGGCTCTTGCAGCTCTTATAACATTCAACGCATCATTTGTATCAAGCATATTTGTACACATATTGCCATCTTCATTTTGAAATATTTCCCATTTGAGCCCTTGGTATAAGCTCCTTCTTCCCTCTCTCCCCCCTTTTTTAATAAATCATGTTATTGGGGGTGCATATAACTCCCATCACGATCCATACATACATCAATTGTATGCAGGACACATTTGCACACTTGTTACCACCATCACTCTCAAAACATCCTCCCTCCACTTAGGCTCCTATATCAGCTCCCCATATTTCCCTTCCTTCTCCCCCTCCCCCTTGAACTTCCCCCTTGTAAATTAGTAATTTACAAGTTGTTATCATTTTTTCATACTGTGTACTGTCCAATGTGTCCCTTCACTCACTTCCATGTTGTCCGTGCCCCAGAGAGGAGGCTACATGCAGATCCCTGAGGTCAGTTCCCCCTTTCCATTCCACCATCCCTCCACCCTCCTGGTATCACCACTCCCACCACTAGTCCTGAGGGATCCTCTATCCTAAATTCCCCTTGTTTCCAACTGGTCTTGCTGGGTTTGTGTGATAAGAGTATTCTTTTTTAAAGGACTGTTCTTCCCTGGACGGGAGTGCAACACAGACCCTGTGGAAGAAATGGCAGTCAAGAGTGCCGGTGCCATGGGGACCAACAAAGGCCCTCCAACCCTTGACAGGAGTCCTTTGAGACCACAGGGCCGCCTTAGGTCTTCTTCTGGCTCAACCAGCAGGGGTATGTGCTGTAGTCAATACACCTTTTCTTGTACCTGGTTCAAGATGGCTGAACAGGTAAAAGAAGTCCTTTTTAAAAAGGTTGAAGAAAGGACTAAGTGGCATAGTCCTCAGATCCCCAAGAACCAGGTTTAGGGGAATACTCAGCCTCTTAGTTGCCGTGTCAGTCCGGGCAGACCAGAGAAACAAATTCACAGACACTCGTATGTGTATAAGAAAGAACTTTATATACAAGAGCAACTGAATATTGAAAAAACATCTCAGCTTGGTGCAGATCAAGTTTACAGCCCACCTGTCTGATACCAATCTACAAATTCCTCTTCAGACACATGCAACACACACAACGATGCTGAAACTAGGAAGAGCCCAGGCCAGCGGGTGGAAAGTCTTGCGGATCCAGTGGCAATAGAAGCTCCTCAGCACTGGCAGGGGTCTCCACGTGGCTCCTTCAAAACCAGGACTCTAGCATAATCTCATGTGTCTTGTCAGGAAACATGCCTCTCAGGGAGTGTGTGTGAGTGTGTGAGTGTGTGTGTGTGTGTGACCTCCAGGGAGCTATTTATAACATCTCCAAATGAGGTCATTAAGTTGTGATCTGATTGACAGACTAAATCTCACAGTGACAACAGATTATGTAACTACCACAGTTGCCTAGTCTTAGTTGGCTCAGACATCTACTTCTGCTGATCTTGTTGTCATTAGACTCCTGGTGTACTGTGGTATGCAGAGTATTTTACTTTGTACTTGCACGTCATGATTTGAACCCTCTTAGCCAGTAGCCCAATCCTACATCCAGACAATAGCCCCCATTCAAGACCAACATGCTCTCCCTGCTCAATTCGAAACACTTACCAGCTCCATCTACTGACACCAGTGAATGTGGACCACAAGTGGTTGGTCCACGTTCCCATGCAGCAGGGTGTTTAACCCGTGACCCAGCTATCTGCCACTCAGTAAGGGGCACTCCTGTTACAGACCAAGGAGAAAGCATAAATCTGCCCGCAGCTGTCTTGGGGATGCCAGTCTGAGTTTTCTCAGTTTGGTTATTGTCAAAGAGAAGGTGAAAGCTAACCAAGGCAGGCAAACACCATTGTTCCTTGTCACCTGGGGTCCAAGAGAGGAAGAGACTCTGCAAATTCTTCAATCTTTCTAAAGAAGACAATGTCTACCCACATGCTGTGAGGAGACCCTGAGCCAAGAAAGTCAAGAAACGCTAGACCAAAGTGACCAAGAGGCAGTTTTGTGTGACATTAGATATCCTGCAAAACACACACAACACACACACACTCACGCACGCACACACACACACATGCACACCCACACCTTGCTCTGAAGCAGGGGTCCTCAAACTATAGTTGGTGGGCCGCATGCGGCCCACCAAGGACATTTATCTGGCCCACCGGGTGTTTTTGCCACTGCTGCTGTCCTGCTTAGCAACCAACTCATCCGAGGCCCGCAGTGAATTTCTTAATAATTTTGTATTTTTAACTATCGTTTGGCCCTCCAATGGTCTGAGGGACAGTGAACTGGCCCCTGTTTAAAAAGTTTGAGGACCCCTGCGAGTCTGAAGAAACAGTGCACCAAGAAAAACAAGGAGGGGGCACCCAATATGCTAGGCTTTGGCCAAGAAAATGAAGGTGGACAAGGAAAGGTACCGGGAGCAGATGGCCAAGCAAAAGAAGCTGTCCTCTCTGAGAGCTTCTGCCGCCAAGTCTTGGTCCAGTCAAAATTACAATTGATTTTTAAGAGCAGCTGATAAGTAAACTCCTGCAGTGAACAAAATAAAACACATCATACTGCCATTAGGCCCAAGACTTGGGTGTCTGTCTTCCATGTCCCCCCCCCACTTCTGATCTGCTGATCCCCCGAACTTCCTTGCATTGATCATTTGCTGAACTCATAGAAAGCTACTCCTATTATTTTAACTTTATTGTAGGTGGGAGGAAGACACCAATGAAGAGATGCACAGGCCCGAGTCTCAGAAGGTTCTCAGTGTGGAACTTCTCCATCCCAAAAGGGAGTGTGCCGACTCTCTCCAACCCGGAAGCCCGGGGAGCGTCAGGGGCCAGCACTCACTCCGTCATGGGGACTCCGGCTCCTCTCCTTGGAGGTCTGTTGAAAGCACCAAGTGATCGTGAGTGACCATCATGTGTGGCTGTCTGGCCTGGCTTGCCCTCACGCAGAATTCACCGCATCACTCCATCTCTTCATAGATGCTTAATTTTCAATCTTGTCACGAGATTACATCTCAGGAATCGAAAGGCGACGGTCCCTTTCTTGTCTTATTGTTAGGGTGGACCCATTCGTTCCACCTCTCTGAGCCACCGAGGGAAACCCTGCTTTCTCCCGCGCCACCCTCACAATTACTGCCAGGGATGCAGCTGAGGGTCTTTCTTGTCTTTTCTCTGACCCTCTAATTTACAAAGCACGACTGATCCTTTTTGATAAACTAGAAGACACCATCTTGCCGCTCTCATGTCTTTTTTTTAATTTAAAGAAAAAATGAATTGAAGATTGGAAACATGATTCCTAAAAGACCAACGTGTCCAGAAATGCATTACATCTATCTCGTCAAAAGCAAAAACTGTGAAACAAGTCGCCACATTCTTCAACCGTCTGAGCCAGGAGAAGACAGTGCCTGAGGAACAACTTTGATGACTCGCAAAAGAGGGGCCCGAAGGCGATGCTTCTTCCAAACCAGATCGATGCGTTCTGCTGGCAGTCCACGGCAGTCTAACCATTGGTTAGGCAGCACCGCAGCGCCAAGACGTCCCATCCTCTCCAGACACGCGTATTCACTGCTCAGCTTTCAAATGCAGCTGGGACACTTGAAGACACCCTGACTCCAGCTAGGTGCCCTTCAGTTCTCTTTGCTTTTGAACATTTTAAAGAAGTCTTCTTATCGATCCATGTAAGACATGAAAAAATAATGACAATTCATAAATTATCAAAGACTCATGAGGGAGGAAGATGGTGGGGGGTGGAAGGGGGGGAGCGAGGAGCTGATACCAAGGGTTCAAGTAGCAAGAAAATGTTTTGAAGGTGATGAGGGCAACCAATGTACAAAGGTGCTTAACACATTGGATGGATGGATGGGTGGGTGGATGGATGGGTGGGTGGATGGATGGGTGGGTGGATGGATGGATTGTGGTAAGAGTTGTATGAGCCCCCAATAAAATGCTTTTAAAAACTACTACTAATAAAAATATAAATAAAGGAAATAAAGAAGTCTTTTGCAGCAGTGGGTTAGTCTGGACCAACTAGAGAAACAAATCTAGGGAGACTCGTGTGTACATAAGAAAGAGTTTTAGAAAAAGAAAAGCTGCCACCCAGGGCTCAATAGAAAATGAATGTCTAGGAAAAAATGATGGTAGTATAGGTACAAATGTGCTTGACCCCATTGATGGGTGGGTGGTTACGAGAGCTGTAAGAGCCCTCAATGAAATGCTTAAAACAGAAAGCATGAAACAAAGAGCTTTATATAAAAGAGCAGTTGCGTATTGAGAAAACATCCCAGCTCGGTCCAGAACAAGCCAGTAGTTCATAAATTGCTCTTTTCGGGGGGGGGCATCGCTGCCCTCTGGTGGGAGTGGGAGGGCATAAATTCCTCTTTAGACTCACACAGCACATGCAATGATGCCAACTGCAGGAAGATCACAGGTTGGTGGGTAGAAAGTCTTGTGGATCCAGTGGCGGTGGAAGTATCGGAGTGCTGGCAAGGCTCTCCATATGGCTCCTCCAGCTCTCTGAGTGGAAGGCAGAGAGACTGAGTCTGGCCTCCAGTGAGCTATTATCTCCATCACACCTCCAAATGGTGACCCGATTGACAGGCTAGAGTCCACCCCTTCACTCAAGTTGGCAGGAGATTATGTAACTGCCACCAGCAGATGTGTCCAAGACAACGTACCATTTGACTTGCTGACTGCTGTTTCCAGGGCATTGGTTAGGGAGACACGTCACATGAAATACTGTCCATTTCAGTGTTCTCTTCATTTGTCACGATGCTGCTTGTCTGTCCAGTGGCAAGGATGTTTTTCTTTACCTTAACATGTAATCCCTACTGCAGGCTGTCATCAGAGAAGGGTATATAAAGCACAGTTATGTACCTCACTTCATTTTTAGAAAGTAAATACTTAGGTCACCCCCATCTAAGCCAAGAAACAGAACACGGACAGTATCTAAGAAAGTTGCCCCCCACCTCTCTAAATGTGGCCCTATTGTTTCTCTCTCTTTCTCTCTCTCCTCCTCCTCCTCCTCCTCCTCCTCCCAACCCCTCTCCATCTCCTGTAGCCTTTAGAATCTGATTCTTTTGCTGTGAACACCATTCTTTCTACTTTCTCCTTTATAATAGTGGTCTCATGAAGTATCTGTCTTTATGAGGTGGACCGACTTTGCTAAGCGTGATGTCTTCCAAATCTGCATGGATCATGAGACGTTGGATAGTTCCAGCATGGTTGTCTGGGGCCCCACACAACATTCTATGTGTCAGCGTTCAGGTAGCCATTCCTCCACAGACGGGCATCTTCACTGTTGCCGTCTTTTTGCTGTTGTGATGGTGCCACAATAACATGGGTGTGCATATTTCTGCTCTTGTTTTGGCTTTGTTGCTCTTTCTTTTTATGGGGGTGGGGTATCGATAGAGTAGAAGGCCGTGGTCTTTGATTTTCATCTGTAAGTACTTCCAGTCCTCTTTGCTCTCAGCAAGCGAGGGTGTGTCATCTGCCCGAGGGAGGCCGTAGATGAGTCTTCCTGAAGTCCCCGTGCTGTGTTCTTCACACAGTCTAGCTCCTCACACCCTTTGTTCAGATAGAATGTGTACGGCCACAGGATGCAACCCTCACTCATTTTAAACCGTGAGGCATCCGATAGGTCTGTGCGAGCAGCCATCTCTTAGGTACCCTCATTTCTCCTTCATTGACCTTGAGGAAGCTGGTGCTCGGACAGAATCAGAAAAGTGCCCAAATCTATGCATCAAGGAAGGGGTGAGGGGAAGGTTTAGAAAGAGCTCTGTCTGACCCCCAGCTCTTCACCACTGCCCTTCTTGCCTCTCCACGTGTTGAATTTCTTGAGACAACTCACCTGAGTTCTCTGTCACTTGACTCGTGCACACTGTGGGGGATTCCCTGTAGGGATCTAGGGGCAAAACCCTCTTGCTCCCCTTTCCTCATTAACCCCCTCATCCAAAAGTAATTGACCATAGATGTTTGGATTTGCTCTGGGATCTCACTTCAAGATACCAATACCAGGCTGTTTTCATTATTGTAGCTCTGTAATATGTTTTAGAGTTGGGATGTGAGAGACTGTCTAATTTCTGTTTCTGCAGAATTGCTTGACTGTTCAGGATTCCTTCTGATATAAAACTGAGGATTAGTCTTTGCATATCTGTTAAGAATAGGCTTGGCATTTTGATCAGGATTGCTTTGGGTGACACTGACACCTTACATACAATAGAGGCGCCTCTTACCGTGTATTGGTGTCTTCCGCTACACATAGGGCTGCTCACTGAAAGGTCAGTGGTTTGAACCCACCAGCTGCTCTACCTGGGAAAGAGGGGACTGTCTTCTCTGGGAAAGATGGACAGCCTCAGAAATCCTCGGGGCCAGTTCTGCTTTAGCCTGTAGGGCTGCTATATGTACGTCTGAGTTGACTCTGTGGCCCTGAATCTAGTCTCTTTCAGCGGCATTTTATATTTGTTTTTATATAGGTCTTTCACATCCTTGAGCGAATTTACTCCTCAGTATTTTATTCTCTTAGACGCTGTTGCAAATGGAGTGGCTTTCTTAATTTCCTTTTCACAGTTCTCATTGTCAGTGTATAGTAACTCACTCGATTTGTGTGTGTTGACTTTGTGTTCTGCTAAACTCTGCTAAATTCCTGTATTTGCTCTGAAAGTTTTCTTGTGGAGTCACTAGGGTTTTCTATGTCTAGGTCAGGTTAATTATGGTTAGAGATCATTCTAGTTTTTCTTTCTCACTTAGATGTTACTGATTTCATTTTCCTGGCTTATTGCTCTGGCTAGCAATTCCTGTAAACTAGTCAATAAATGAGTGGGCACCATTGTCTTATTACCATTCTCAGAGCAAAAGTTTACAAATTGCTTTCCATGGAGTATAATGAAATCGGCGGTTGATTTTTCACCTATGCCTTTAATCACAATGAAGAACTCTCCTCCTAGCTCTATTTTATTGAGAGTTTTTAATCAGGAAAGAGTACTGGGTCTCATCAAATGCCTTTATGTATTTTTTAGATGATCATGTAGTTCCTTTCCTTAATTTTATTAATGTGACATATTGCACCAATTGATTTTCTTTTTTGTGTGGGCATCACTGCCCTGGTGGGAGTAGGAGAGCTCCTGGAGAGTTGCTGCTGGATTTGAACAGTCAACCCTGTGGGCCGCAGTCCTGCACACAACCACTATGCCACCAGGTCTCAGCCGACCAATTGATTTTCTAATGTTAAACTATTCTTACATTCCTGCAATAAGTTCCACTCAGTGATGGTGCATAATTGCCATAATATGTTAAATTCTGCTTGATAGAACTTCATTGAGAATTTTAACACTTGCATTCATGAGTAGTATGGGTCTATGCGTTTCTTGTCATGTCTATCTGCCTGTAGTGTCAGGGTGATGCTCGGTTCATAGAACAAGCTGGTGAGCAATCCTTTCTCCTCTGTTTTGCAGGAGTTTGAGTCAGGATGTGCCAAATCTTCTCTGACTGATCACATTCTCCAGTCCAAGACTTTTGCTTTGCCTGGAAATTTGAGGGTCACTGATTCAAGGCCTTCTTTCATTAAGGGTCTTTTGAGGTTTTCTATTTCTCACTGTGTCAGGGTTGGTGGGTCATGCGTTTTTAGGACTCCGTTGGTTTCAAGCTTGTTGGAGTGCCTGTTTTCATAGCTTTCTGTGCAACCCTCGCCCCCTCAGGGGGACTTGTGATGTCTTTCATTCCATTTCTTATCTTGGTCATTTGCACCGTCTCACTCTTTTCCTGCGTTCATCTAGCCAGCGGTGTGCCTATTTTTTTTGGGGGGGGGGGCATCACTGCTTTCCGGTGGTGGGAGTAGGAGGCCCAGCCCCACTGCTGGAATTGAACCTCCGTCCCAGTGGGCCACAGTCCCGCACACAACCACTACGTCACTGGGGCTCAGCCCCAGTGTGCCTATTTTATCAAGACTTTTTAAGAAACAGCTTCTAGTCCTGTCAATTCTTTCTGTTGTGTTCATATTCTCTATTTTATTTATTTCCCTAAGCATTGGGCTTCTTCACCTTTTTGCTTCCTTTTCTAGTTTTCCAGGTTAAGCTGTCCATTTGGGATCTTTCTTCTCTTGTCATGTATTGCTATGAATTCCCCTTTGAACAATATTTCACTGCATCCTAGAGGTTTGGATATGCTGTGTTTTTATTTTTGTTTGATTCTAAGTATTTTTTTTATTCCACTCTATTGATTTCCCCCCCCACCCCCCACCCCTACGGTCCATTGGATTTCTTAGTAGTGTGTTGTTTCATTTCCATGTATTTCTTTTTACCTTGTCCTCCTGGGGGTTTCTAGCTTCATTCCATTAAGATCAGAGATGATACCCTGCATCATTTCAGTCCTTTCACATTTATTGAGATGTGCGGTGTGTCCTAAAATAGGCTCGATTCTGGAGTGGAGCGGAGTATGGATCATGCTGCTGTCGGATGGATGGTTCTGCATAGGACTGCGAGGTCCTATTGGTTAATAGTGTCACTCAAGACTGCTGTTTCTTTATTGATTTTCTTCCTCGTCATTCTATTAATCATTGAAAGTGATGTGTTAAAATTTCTTACTATGTTGTATATCTGCCTGTTTCTCTCTTTAGTGTTGTTAGGGTTTGATTTCTTAATGTGGAGACTCTGACATAGGTGCTTAGATATTTATGATGGCTATATCTTCTGGGTGAATTGGCTCTTATATCATTTTATGGTGTGCTTCTTTGCTTTTTAGAATGGACTTTGATTTAAAGTCTGTTTTATTAACACTGCTACTCCTCTTCTCTTTTGGTCTCTGTTTTCTTGGAATGACTGACTTTTTTCATCATGTGACTTTTAGCATATTAATGTTAATAACCCTCTGCCTAAGGCATGTCTCTTGAGGATAACATATCAGTCAGGTATAAATCTTTTGGGGGAGGGGCATCACGGTCTCTGGTGGTCGTGGGAGCTACCCAGTGCTGCTCCTGAGAGCCGCCGCTGGATTTGAACCGCCAAGCTCGAGGGCCACACTCAACCACTTATGCCACCGGGGCCCAGCCCCGGGTAATATTTTTAAAATTTTGTTCTCCTGACTCTTGACTGAAGCATGTAACCTATTATATTCACTTCAATTATCGAGAGGAGTGGATTCTCTTTAGCCATTAAGCATATATTTTGGTGAGATTAATGGCTTCCATTTTTCCTCTTTACCTTCAGTGCTGAACCCCCTTTTCTTTGGTATAGATTTTCTTTTTCCTTTATTCATGATTATTTTTATGCCTCCTGGGTCTTTTTGTTTCCTTTTTTATTTCGGTGCAAGTTTTATTCTTCTGCTTTGTGGCTACTACAAGCATTGCATTTAAAACAACCTCTTGTAGCAGTATAACCTTCCTCAAAGGGGACGAGCATCAGAATTGCAGGTGAAGGGGTATCTCAGGTGGCGTGAGAAATGTAAATATACATATATAATATTTTAAGAGTTCAGGAGGGTGGTAGGGCAGGGGAGGGAAGGAATAAAGAGGAGCTGATATGAGAAGACTCCAGAAGAGCTGAGTCCCGGTGGCGCAGTGGTGGTGTGCAGGGCTGCGGCCCACAGGGTTGACAGTTGAAGTCCAGCAGCAGCTCTCCAGGAGCATGGCTGGGCTTCCTACTCCCACCAGGGTGGGGATGTGAAGAAAAGAAAAAGAAAAAAGGTCACGAAGAAACTCAAGAAGAGAGTGCTTTGAAAGTGATGATGGCAACAGCTGTGCAAGCTCACGTGATATCATGGATTTGTGGATTGTTATTATATATGTAAGAGGCTCCAATAAAATGATTTAATAAAAAATTGTAACTCATCCCCATATACTGAGATTTTTTTAAAAAACTGCAAGAAATGAAAACTAAAAAGTGTCTTATAAATAGAAACTGCCTTAATTTGTTCAATGCATTAAAAAAAAGTCTGCCTACACCGATCAATCCTCCTCCACCCCTTCGCTTTTAAGTAAATCTTTATAGCAAGGCTTCCTTGTGTTTAACTTTATTTGGTTGTACCGTGTTTAGCTACCATGTCCCCCTTTAAGAAATTCTCCCCGTAAAGCATATGGAGCAGCCCTTTCTATTTCTCAACAGCAAGGCACTGAGACCCCCTCTGGAGCTTTGCCGTGGTTTCCTTTGCCTTAAGTGCTCCCCACCCTGCACCCACAGAGCAGGTGTTGTGCCAGGTGACTGGTCAGGGTCAAATTTTCTTCCGAGGGGACTGTCTTCAGTACATCTTTCAAAGCAAGTCTGGTAGCAATCAAGCCTCTTATTTTTGTTTATCTGAGAATGTCAGTGCTGTCCTCACTTCTTCAGTCATACTTTTTTCTGGGTATCTTATTCTTGCTTGATATGTATCTTTTTCTTTCAGCATCTTAAATATACCATCTCATATCTTTCTTGCTTGTGTGATGTCTGACGAGAAGGTAGCACTCAATCCTTCAAAATTCATCCTGGATGCAGTGTGTTGTGCTTCTTTTATGGAGAAATCCCCATCTCGTATGCTGCTGGGAACATTTCTGTCATTATTTATAGGGGTAGGAAGAAAGGGGGATGTTGGAGTCCTTGCTTGGGGGCACCCCAAGTTTCTATGAATGGTAGTGAAAGACTTTGGGATAAGAGCATGATGATAGTGGTGGTGGAAGTCTTTGAGGAAAGAGCATGGTGATGATGGCGGTGGTTGTGTTCACATAACAATGACTGAGCTGGCAAAGACGTTGTTATCTGTATTTTTGCCACAATAGAAAAAGAATAAGCATGAAATTGCATAAATGTATAATTAAGAATTACATGAAAACAAGGCCAATCCTCAAAAACACCACTTTCTAGCTTTCTTCCCACCACATTCCACTATTATCAATGCCCTTGAGGTGATGGGACATGATAAAACAGCGGCCTCTTCCTAATTCCATGCGCTCCGACCTCCTGTCCGTAGCTCGACATTGATCCTCACGTGGGAGTATTGACACCATGGGAATCAGCAAACACTGCCAACGAGACTTGTCCCTGGAGTCAAACCGCTCTTGACACTTCACTGCCAATGGCGCACCCTCAATGGCACACCGGTCAGAGTCGAAACCTGGACAACGTGGAGACTGACTGAATCGGCACTCATATCGCTACCTGGGTGTGATCGTGGCTCCGCTGTTAAAATCAGGGTCACGTGGAGGCACTGAACAGAGTCCTGGCCCTGGCCTGGCTATCCTACGATGGGCAGGCCTGGTGGTCTCTTCTGAAACAGGCTACTTTCCATCCTAATCCTTACAGAGAAATCATCAGAGGTTATGGAAAATATGAATGCCATACTCAAAACACACAGGATACAAGCATGCTACTCCCTGACATCTCCTTTTAAATCACTCACCTGCTCCTTCAGATAGACCATGGGGGATGGCGGGGATGAAGTGAAGGCCCTGTGCGGAGTCTTACAGGGCTCCTGCTGGGTGTGGTACTTCCTTGGACCTGTCACGATGAGCAATGTGATGCACGCTATCTTTCCAGCCCTACCAGAAAGAAGTCATCAAGCGTTCACATGCAATGAAGGACAAGTGGGGCAAGTGGAGCATCGCAGTTTGGGGCTCCCTTGTGTATAATCAGCTAGAAGACCTTGAAGCTTCTCGAACTTCCACTTTGGTGCATGCATCAAGAATGAAGATGTACCCCGGGGGAGGCTGGGAGATGGAACTTTCCAGGTGCCTGATACAGGAAGGATGTGCAGAGGGGTCCAGGGGCCTGGGATATACCAAGACATGTCCTCCAAACTAAAGTTATAGCATCTCTGACCTGCCAACGATGAAAAAAGACACGAGAGTGGTAGACATTTTCGGGTCCTGCGGTCAGTTGGCGATGGACCATCAGGCTTCAGACCATCTGTACGGGAAGACACAGCTTCCAACCGGGTCCGAAGAGGACAGCAGCAGGTGGCAGATCCAGTCAACGACGGCTCAAGTTCTGACTCTCC
>PVJH01034203.1:0-20852 GCA_004026705.1 Nesogale talazaci | reverse complement strand
AGAGTCATAAGTCTGATATTAACCCATATGCCCGAAATCAGTCTATAAAGTCTCCTTCTGACTCATGAAGTCACAGGTCAGTGGGTGCAGAATCCTGTCTCTTGCTGGGGTCTCCCCATGACTCCTCGCTTCCAGGGCTCAGGGTCCATCAACAGCATCCTGTGGTGGCAGAAGAAACTCATCGCTGGCAGAGGTCTCCATGTAGCCGCACCAACTTCAGAGGTCTGGCTCCATCAGGGCTAAGCCGTGTGGTTTCTCTGCTGGTTCCTCCAGCTTCTCAGATGCTGCCACCTTATCTTGTCCATGATTCATCTCCCAACAAGTGGGGACATAGCTTCTCATCCTCACTAGGAAAATATCGCGAGATTTCCCAGACATATCAGGAGAAAGTCATGCTCACACAGAGGCCTCATCGACTACTCAATGGCTAGCTCCAGATTAATAGGCTAGACTCCACCCCTACATCTCAATCATGAAATTAACATAAGCACATGACTGCCACATGAGAGGAAGATGAAAGAAGAGTAGGAACAATGAAAAGACATGGGAAATCCTCAGAAATAGATAAATTTTGAAATGAAAAGTGTGATGCAGCCGGTCATCAAAAGCACAGAAAAAAAAAAAATCATAACTTTGTCAATGAGTGGGAATGCGCAGTGGAGAGCCAAAGTCCCTCTGTAGACAATTGGATGCCCCTGACCAAAAGGTCACAAGGAAGAGATGAGTCAGTCAGGGTGCACTATAGCACCATGGAAACATACAGCTTTCCTCTAGTTCTTCAATGCTTCTCCCCGCCCGCCAGGCCCCCACCATCATGACTCCAGTTTTACCTTACAAATATGGCTAGACCCAGGCATGTACTGGTGTGGCAGTCATGTGCTTATGTTAATTTTATGATTTGGAATGTAGGGGTGGAGTCTAGCCTGTTATTCTGGAGATAGCCATTGAGTAGCCAAAGAGGCCTCTATGTGGGTATGGCTTTCTCCTGAGATTTCTGGGAAATCTTGTGATATTTCCCCCATGAAGATGAGAAGATATCTTCCCCAGTTGTTGTGAGTTAGTCTCAGAGGTGATTAATCACAAACAAGACAAGTTGGCAGCTTCTGCGGAGCCTGAGAAGCCACACGGCTCTGCCCTGATGGAGCCAGACCTCTGAAATTAGGGTGGCCACATGGAGACCTCTGACAGCGATGACTTGCTTCTGCTGTTGATGGACCCTGAGTCCTGGAAGCGAGGAGCCATGGGGAGACCCCTGCCAGTGACGGGATTCTGCACCCACTGACCTGTGACTTCGTGAGTCGGAAGGAGATTTTATATACTGATTTCGGGCATATGGGTAATATCAGACTTGTGACTTTGAACTGAACTGATCTCAATGACCTGTTTTACTTGTATATAAACCGTTTCCTTATCTCGATATGCGTGTCTATGAAATTTGTTCCTCTAGTCTGCCCGGACTAGAGGGTGCAGATAAAAGCTGGAAACACAGGGAAACACAGATAAACACCATAGTACTGATATTGAGAGCAGCGATATCAGAAGGGGAAGTGGGAAGGTAGGGGGAGAAAGGGGAAATCGATCACAATCATCTACATATAACCCCCTCCCAGAGGGATGAGCACAAGAAAAGTGGGTGAAGGGATACATTAGTCAGTGTAGGACATGAAAAAAATAATAACAATTTATACGTTTTTCAAAGGTTCCTGAGTGAGGGAAAAAGTGAGGAACTTCTACCAAGGGCTCAAATAGAAACTGCTTTGATAATGAGGGTGGCAACAAATGCATAAATGTGCTTGACATAATCCATGTATGTATGGATTATGATAAGAGTTGTAGGAGCCCCTGTAAAGTGATTAAAAAAAGAAAAAAGAAAGGAAAGTGTGATACAGAAAGGTCCAGGTATTAATGAAAACATTATAGGATTTATTTTTTTAGTTACATTTGAATTTAAATAGGCTACATTCTAGCATGCTCCTGTCTTCAAGTCATTTGAAAGACTCTTGGAAGGCTGGTCTGGTAGTAGGTTTCCGAAAGATCACAGACTTGAAAGCTCTGTGGAGCTGGTCTACTCTGCTCCCATGAAATTGCCTAAGTGGAAACTAGAGGCAAGAATGAGGAGGCTATTGTGACGTCATACAAAACCAAAATCAAATCTGCAAAGAGTTTTTATAATCTTTCTTTTTTTTTTTTTTCGGGGGGAGGGGGGTTTGGGCATCACTGCCCTCAGGTGGTGGGTGTAGGAGGCCCAGTCTTTGCACTGTGGAGCTGGAATAAAATCTCCATCCCAGTGGGCCGCAGTCCCGCGCACAACCACTACGCCACCGGGCTCAGCCCTGAGTTTTTACAATCTTACGGGCCTTTGAGATTGTAAGCATTTGTGGGAGTGGGCTTTTAACTTCAAGATCAGCAGTTTAAAACCACTAGTCTCTATGCAGGAGGGCGATTTTTATGGGGTGGGTTTATTTCATTATGTTTATTTTAGTGAAACATTGTACCAAAGAGAATGTTAGAAATAATGAGTCAGTCACACAATTAGATTTATAAAGACATCAATATCTGGAAGTGTATTTTAAAACAGAGTACTGGTTGCTTATTAAAAGGAAAAATAGGCAAGGATCAACAAGTGCAATTTTGTGACCAGATTAATTTTGAAAGAATTTATCTCACTGACTCTTCCCAGTATAAGTTGAGTTTAGCAAATTTTTGTTTTTTTTCTCTACCTATATTTCCACTAATTTAAACATAATTTATTATTTATTTTTTAATAAGTAGAGATGGGATTAACATGACCTGCTGTGAGATAAACAGATTTGAATCATATGGCACATCTCTACTGAACCATCTATGTGTGCGGGGGAAGCACATTTGCTATAAGTCACAACAACATAGTTTGAAATTGAATATCAATGTGATTGTAAGTGATTTTTTAGTGAGCATATTCAAAATTAACTCAAATGTAGGTTAGAAAAATCTGTTCAATTTGAATCATAAAACCGTGAATACTTATTACAGACTTTTTGTTACAGTTCATTAGTTCCAAGCCATCCACAGTAAATTTCACTTGAAGATAGTACAGATTTTAATTAACATGAATGCACACGAAAGGAAAATGAAGAGAATTATACCTGTTATTAGTTGTACTTCAAATGCTTGAATTTGCTTCAAACACCATGTTTTATTGATTGAAAATGAATACTCCATGAACAAAATGGAATATCAGAAAATAGAATGAATTTTATAAACTTGAATCTTTACAAGATATTAGTCAACAATTATTAAAATTTATGTATATGACATGGAGGGCATAATATTGCATTCCTATTAAAAGTATGTAAATAGTCTCAGTATACAAACTTCTGATCTCCTGATCAGATCCACTACAGTCCTGAATTATGATTGACATTTATAACAAAAGCCAGTGGGATTATGCTGATTTTCTCTTCAAACCTATATTAAAATCTTTCCATGTTTTTCTATATTAACTCTCGGACTATAACTCAAAGGCAATTGCAAAATGAACACATGCAATCCAATCTTGAATTTAGTATAGTTATCTCTACAACTAAAGCAGCCTCTTAGTATGTTCTTTTTCTTCTTAATAATTTTATTAGGGGCTCTTATATCTCTTAACATAATCCACACATTACTCCAGTGTGTCAAGAACAATTACTCATATGCTGTCATCTTCATTTTGAAAGCATTCTCTTCCCACTTGAGCCCCTGCTTTCTGCTCCCCATTTCTTCCCTCTCCTTCCCTGACCCATACTCTCTCCCTCACAATTGATAAGTTGTAGGTTATTTTTTTCATATATTGCAATGTAAGATTGAGACATTTTATCAATAAATTATTTTTTGGATGTTCTTAATAATATTTTATTTTGTTAACTCTCACCTGTGTCATACCCTTCTAGTTGTCTCCTACCACTATTGCCTCACAATTTATAAGATAGCAAAAAAGAACAACATGTTGCACTTTGTTCTTGAAGGAGATACAGATATATAATGTAGGGACAGGTCTGCTGAATTAAAATGTGTATATTAAAAGAGTTGGGATAGCTACAGAGGCATAATATTAATTTTTATATAGTGTTAAAATTTAAATTATAAGCATGCAAATCTTGATGTTATTCATAGGTACTTTAGAGTTAGTTCAGACTCATAGACTCTTAATGTATGACAGATTACAATGTTGCTTGGTTCTATGCTATCCTCATTGTTGCAGATATGTTCTAACTTTTGTTGACGTGTGTCCATATATCTCATTGAGGCTTTCCTCTTTTTTTGTTGTTCACCACGTAGTTTACCAAGAATTGGGGCTGAACCCCAGTGGCGTAAGTGGTTGCGTGCAGGACTACGGCCCGCGGACTTGGCAGTTCAAATCCAGCGGTGGCTCTCAGGAGCAGCGCTGGGTAGCTCCCACGACCACCAGAGGGCAGTAAAGCCCCCCCCCCCAAAACCAAACAAGCAAAAAAAAACCCCAAAGCAACAACAACAAAGACAACAAGAATAATGTTCTTCTCCAAAGCTTGACCCTCCTAATAATATGACCAAAGCTAATTAGATAAAGTGTTGGCATTCTTTCTTCTAAGGAAACTCACTTACTGTAAGAAATATGCACTTGTTGCAAGACAGGTTGAATGCACATAGTCCATAAAAGAGGTTTTGCCTTATTGATGTGGTAGTGCATGGTAGAGTCAATATTCTTTGCCAATATCATAATTCAAATGAGTAAGTTTTTCATTCTTTCTTGTTCAGTTTTCAGCAATACCCTTCTTGGGAATGTGAATGCCACAATGGAATGTACACACAGATACAATGTACAGAGCACAAATCATTTTAATAAAACCAGCGACCTAATTATTCATAATTTCCAAAGAAGAAGAAGAAGATGTACAGCAGTTAAATGAATTACCACGATCACAAAGGAGGATGTGATAATCAAAGGGCCTCAGTCTAGGTAACTTATCAGAATCAATGCATTGCTTCATAGCATATATTTTAGAGAGAAAATTAAGTTTATGTAAGTGTAATGTGCTTTATTATTTTTGCTACATTCTAAGTTTTATGAAAACAAATCAAGCTTATAGATTAGTTGAAAATGATCTGATGATAATACAAAGAGTACTTCAATGCTCTTTGCCTAATATTTCCAAATGGTCTACATTTCCCCAACTTTATGGTATGGTTATTATTTCCAACCCTTTCATTTTATATGGGTTTGAAAATTTTTAATTAATCCAAAGCCCCCTGCTCCATTTCTCCACATTACTCTGTCTATAATCCTTACCCATCTCTCATTTGTCACTTGCTATAACTGTGCTGATTTGTTTGTTGCTGTGATGTTAGAAGCTATGCCTACAAAATGTCAAGAATAATGAGGCCTCGTAGGGTCAGAAAGTTACATCAGACTTTCAGACTATGACATCACATTGCATATCTCAAAAATCAGCCATTGAGAGCATTATGGATAGCAGCAAAACACTGTCTGAAATTTTGCCAGAAGATGGTTTCCTCGGGTGGGAACCAAAGGCCACCGCCACAGCATCACAGTGACCCTTCTATAGGCTGCCAACATTTGGGGGAACAAAAATCCTTGTCTTCCTCTTGTAGAGTGACAAGTAGTTTTGAAATGCTAACAGCATTAACTGTCCTATATGTATCCCACAGCACATCTAGAGCTCCTCTGAGGTAGGAAGGCTCTCCAGTAGCAAACAGAAAACTGTCTCCAAGGAATAGAGTTTCCTTTAATGGTGCAGATGCACTAGAGCTTTCAGGAAATGCATCTGTTGATTTGACACAACTCAACAACATCTCCCGATTCCGCCCCCAAATACCGCCACCACCACCAAAAACAACAAACACTAATTGCAAACATGTATTAGTAATTGGAAGATGGGATGTACAAAGTGTTATTCAAAAAGTTGCCAAAAGGCCTGAGCCCCGGTGGTGTGAGTGGTTGAGTGCGGGACTGCAGCCCACAGACTTGGCAATTCAAATCCAGTGGCGGCTCTCAGGAGCAGTGCTGGGTAGCTCCCATGACCACTAGAGGGCAGTGATGTCCAAAAACAAACAAACAAAAATTGTCAAAAATAAAATGGCGTGCATGAAGATTGATATCCTAGATATTAGTGTGCTTCAAGAACTGCTATTTAGCATTGTGAATCAGATAAGGGTATGCTCCAATATGAGTGGAAAAAATTGAGATGGACTCGTGTCACATTCAATGTAATTATCACCTACATATCAAGATCTATCCTAAGGTATACCACTATTGGCTATATGACAATGTCCAAAGCATACACGAAAGATTATTTAATATAGCTATGATGCAAGGTTATTCACCAAATAATCATGCTGAAGATGAAGAAATTAAATACTTTTTCACCAACTTCACAGACTGATGTTGATGAAGCATGCAACAAAAGCTTATTAATAATTATTTGTGCTAGTCTGGGTAGACTAGGGAAACAAATTCATAGGCACGCATATGGATATCAGGGAAAGATTTATATACAAGAAGAATAGAACACTGAGAAAGCATCCCAAACAAGTCCAGTCCAAGGTCAAAAATGCAATATTAGCCCATATGTCTGATACCAGTCTATAAGTTCTCCTTCCAACTCACGAAGTCACAGGCCAATGGGTGCAGAGTCTTCTGTATCCAGCTTGGGTATAAGCAGCTGGATACTTGCTGGTGCCTGCAGGGATCTCCCCATGGCTCCTCATTTCCAGGGCTCAGGGTCCATCAGCAGTATCCATTGGTGGTAGAAGCATCTCAGCTCTGCAGGAGTCTCTTTGCTGCTTTTTGGTACCCAGAGGTCTGGTTCCATCAGGGCAAGCCCATGTGCCTTCTCTTCCAGCTCCTCCATTCTCCAGGAACCAGGATCTATCAGCATTCTGTCATCTCGTCTTGTCAGTAGTGAGTCATCTCAGAGACAGTTTAGCCTCTCTTCTCCAATTGGGAAATACCATGAGCTTTCCCAGAATTCTCAGGAGGAAACCATGCCCACACAGAAGCCTCATCAGCTACTCATTGGCTATCTCCAGATTAATAGGTTAGACTCCACACCTACATCCCAATCATGAAATTGACATCACAAATACATGATCGCCACATTTTTGATGACTGAAATGGGAAAACTGGGGAAAAAAGGAAGGGATAGTTGGAAAATGTAGCTTTGGTGATAGAAACAACCACGTAAGTTCCACAAGAGCATTTTGCAAGACCAAGGTTCTGTTCATTGGTAGTGTCTTTTCAACATTATAATGATTCATAAAACATCATCAGGAATGAACTTAATACAGAGGCATTATCACAAATCCTCAGTCAACACTTGACCATTACAGGAGGTGATTTACCATCAAATGGTTTTGAAGAGTCCAAACTGAATCGCAGGCCTTGCGGAAAAACAAGTCTCCAGGACTTGACCTGACACCAACTTTCAGAGTTTTATAAATAGTGCAGTGCTGGAAAGCATTCACTTGTCTAGTCCAGGAAATGTGGTTGCTAACCAGCTGGCCCACTGACTGGAAAAGAAGCACCTTTGTGTCTGTTCCGAATAAAAGTGATTCAACACAAAGCAAAATAATCAAACAATAGCAGTCAGATCAGAGCATGGCCAGAGTAGTATAGCGGCTACTCAGTAGTCACATAATTTGCCGTCAATTTGAGAGGATGTACGAGTGAATAAGGTGGAGATTAGTCTCTTTGTCAATCCGATCACAGTCCAAGAGGTCTGTGTGTGGGGAGGCTCTTATCCTGAAGATTCTGGGAGGTCCTGCACTCCTGCTTGGAGGTGGAAGACACTTTCTCTTTTGGATCACTCTCTGGGCAACATTGCAGCTGGCAAGACATATGCAAATACTGTAGTGCCTGAGAAGGAGAAGCCACGTGGAAACCCTGCCAGTGTTGCCACTGTACTCACAAGATTTTCCACCTACTGGCCTGTGACCTTCTTGCACTCACCATCATTTCATGTGCTTTGTGAATCTAAGGAGAACTTTATAGATTAGTGTTGGACACATGAGCTAGTGTCAGACTTATAAATTTGATCCAAAATGGGCTGAAATATTTTCTTAATGTTCTATAGCCTTTATATATAAAGCTCTTTCTTTTGTACATGTGAGTGTCTGTGAATTTGTTTTTTCTAGATTCCCTGGACTAACCCCACTGGTAACCACAAGGTTAGCACAGAGGAGTCTTGTTTTTCTCACAAAGAATTGCAGTCTCAATTGAGCCATGAGGAAGTAAATTTCTTCCTTCACGGGATGATTATGAACATTCAGAAAAAAGAGACGTTGTGGTCCAATTTTAAAGTCCTGAATCATTCCCTGATGTCTGATGCCTCTGCTAATTTGAACTGCACAGCTCCATCCCCACTTAACTGCAGTACAGGTCCCGTAGAGGAAATTGAAGATGTTGCAAATCAATGACTATCCCAGAAGGACCTGTAAACTGCTGAAGTGGAATCCATAATCTTTTCTCTAGGAGAATGACCTCCCATAATGGGATGGGGGACAGGGAGGAGGCTCTGGGGTGAAGAAGAAATGGATGAAAACAGAACCTGGGAGAGTAAGAAGATGCAGCCAGGGATCACGAGGGAGAGGAAACAAGAGTCGCGAGAGGCACAGACTCCCAGAAAGGCCCCGACTCCCAGGGCTGAGGCCAAAAGGACAGAGCCGGGCACCACAGAGGCCAAGGAGAAGAGAGGCAGTGCGGATCACAGCCAGGACAATGTCCAGGAAGGTCAGCCAGGAGTAAGCGCCAACGTGACTGGAGATAAAGACTCACTATGGTGGAGTGTTTACAACGAGATGTGGGCCTGTGCAACTCATCTCTGCACAGCTCCGAGGAGTCCACAGAAACCGCACTTCAGAGGGCAAGGGAAATTACAGTGAGGGCCAGGACTTCACATGGGTGGACGATGACTAGGAAATGATCGTTATTCATGGAGGAGGCCGGCCATCTGCCTTCTAGGCTTCCATTCTGATGTGGCAGGCAGAAGAGCCTCCGAAGGATGACGCAAATGCCCTTGGGAAGAAGTCTTCTCTTTGGTGTAAAACCCACATTTATTTTTCTTTGTTTCTCTCTATAATGATGTTATTAAATATTTATCTTTTTAATACTGACTGTTTGTTAAACATACAGTTTTCTAGTTCTTTTCCATGTCTTGCAGTGTTTAAGAGATGTGTCTTTGTTTTATATTGATGCATAATACTCCATTTAATGGCTATACCAGAGATTGTGTATGCATTCTTCCTAGATTAAGGTTTTCAGATGTTTCCAAATTTTTATGCAAATTTCAGTTACAAACAAAGCTGTGTTGTTGCAGTCTCTATTTTTAGGGTTTATATTTGGTAGAGAGTTGATCTCCATAGTGGTTGTGCAATCCTATGGTCATATCAGTGATGTGAAAGTATTCCAATTTCTCCTCATTCTCTCTAGCATTCAATAGTTACTGTTTTGTTGAATTTTGCTTATAATGGCAGTGTAAGGTAGCATCATTTTGTTTTAATTTGTTTTTCTCAAATTGCTACTAAAACTGACTGTTGTTACATATCATTGTTCGTCACATGGATTGTCATCTTTGATATATTGTATATTCACATCTTGTGTCCATCTTATTAGATTATTTGTATTTTTCTTATTAATATCATGTAGTTTTCTATAGATTTTAAGCTTAGTCCTTCATTTGATGTGTTATTACTGAATATGATCCCCAACCTTTGAGTTCTCTTTCAATTCTGTTGCTGAAATCTTTTGATTTGTGTAAATATCATAAGTATTTTCTTTTTTACTTCAAAGTAGAAAGTAGGGAAAAAAGAAAGAATCTTTTTCCTGATTTTGAGACACCTGCGATTATAATTTTAAGAATCAAAAAATATGATACATATGTCTGAACATACTAAACATACTAAATGACATGAAGTAGATTGATATTTATTGCATGTGAGATTGTCAGCTTCCATGGTGGGAGTGGACAAAATTGTGTGTGTCCTATACGAAGCAAATTAAACTGGACAACCTAAAGGAGAGTATCAATCAGATGGAGAGAAGAAGGAAATAAAATATTACTGAACTCTGGGCAATATTGAAAGGAGGAAGATGTAAAAATATGAAAAGGTGAAAACAGGTTCTGTATTGCTAATGACACAATATGAAGGAAATATGAAGGACATATTCAGACATTCACCCTAGGTTTCAGGGACCTGGCAAACATTAGAGATGGAAATATTATAGGGTGGACTTGGAGCTATCATTGAATCAGGTAGTATGTCTTGTGAGTCAAAACCTGAAGCTCACCAAAGGCACATGCAGATCCCCTGGGTGTGTTGATGAACAATTATCCTGACCCTGATCAGGGAGAAAACCCTACTGTACTGTCCTACCCAACAGATTGATCCCAGCCCTATACTCATTAATGAACATTGATCATAATTTTTCTGGATCACAGGGTGAACCTGGTGAAACTCTAATCATGAAAGAAGCATCACAAATTTGAAAACCTGATGTGGCAGTGGTTACAGAAATACTATCTGAAGAAAGAAAGATAAAGTAGAAAGTACAGAAGTTCAGGTGGCAATGAGGGTGAGTCTCTTCATTTCACTGATGCTCTTCTCCCATTCTCTTTTTATATATACTTAAAATCTGGGAGTAGTCGTGGGAGAAAAAGAAACAGACAGAAAACCAGGCTCTCCTGAAAAGTACTCAGGAAAACCCATGTCAACATGTTAAAGTGACTGCAAAAGATGACTCAGAAGCCAACAACCATAAAGATAGCCATTTAAAAAATGTTATTATTAAATTTGATAAAAAATGTAGCAATTGATAAAAATGCATGGACAAGTTGGGTGAGAGAAGGCCAATAGGGATTGATTAAGACTAATGTAACAGAGAAAAAGTACTGAAACCCAAATGGAGAGTGAGCATGATCATGGGACAAGAGGGAAGCAAATGGAAATAGAGGAAGGAACTGGGGGATAATGAACATTTATAGAGGTTCAAATACAGGTATGTACATAGGGGCATATATTTATAAGTGAGGATAGGGAAAGCGATTAATGTGTATACTTAAAGGTTTAGTAGTAGGACAACAGATGGGCATTGGACCTCCACTCAAGTATCTTCTCGGTTCAATAACATTTTGTTCTATTAAATTGGCATTCCAAGATGCTCACCTTTCTTACATGATCACTGAAGACAAATGTGTGCATAAGCAAAGGTGGTGAAGAAGCTGATAGTGCCTGGCTATCAAAAGATGGAGCGTCTGGGGACTTAAAGGCTTAAAAGTAAACAAGCAGCCATCTAGCTCAGAAGCAACAAAGCCCACATGGAAGAAGCATGTGGAATCATGACATGTCAAAGTGATGAAAAATCAGGCTTCAAGAACTCAAAAGCACAACTTTGCATGCTCACTTTCCTGATATGATCCCTGAGGACAAATGTGTGCATAAGCAAATGTGGTGAAGAAAGCTGATGGTGCCCGGCTACCAAAAGATATAGCGCCTGGGGACTTAAAAGCTTGAGTAAACAAGCGGCCATTCAGCTCAGAAGCAATAAAGCCCACACGGAAGAAGCACACCAGCCTGTGTGATCATGAGGTGGTGAAGGGATCCGGTGTCAGGCATCAATGAGCTAAAATTATATTATTATTAATGAGTGAGAGTACAGATTGGGGACCCAAAGCCCATCAATAGGTAAGGTAACATCCTTTTACAGAGGAGGAGATGAGTCAGTTAAGATACAGGGTAGGAGCTATGAAATATGCAACCTTCCTCTAGTTCCCATGCTGTCCCCCACCCACTATCATGACCCCAATTCTACCACATAAATCCAGCTAGATCAGGAGATGCACAGTGAAGTTGGAAACATGGGAAACTTAGGATAGATGATCCTTCAAGACTAGTAATTGGAGTGGTAATACCAGGAGGGTAGAGGGATGGAGGAATAGAAAGGGAGAAACAACATCAGGGATCTACATGTAGCCTCCTCTCTGGGGCACGGACAACAGGGAAGTGAGTGTTGGGACACATTGTACAGTGTACAGGATGAAAAAATAATTTGTAAATTACTAAGGGTTCAAGGTCAAGGGGGGGAGGAAAGGTAATATAGGGAGCTGATAATGGGAGCCTGGAAGGAGGGAGAATGTTTTGAGAGTGATGATGGCAATGCGTGTGTAAAAGTGGCCTGAATACAACTGATGTTGTTAAGGATTGTGATGGGAGCTGTAGGGGCCCCCCAATAAAATGATTCATTTAAAAAAAAGGGGGGGGATGGGAAAGGGAAGGTTTTTTTTTTGTTTGTTTGTTTTTTTAAAGAGGAGCTTGTATCAAGGACTCATGTGGAAAATGTTGGGAAATGTATATGGAAACGTATGCAAATGTGCTTGATACAAATGATGTACTGAATGTTGTAGTAGCTGTAAGAACCCCCAATAAAATTTTTTAAAAATTATCTTCTTTGTCACTGAAGACTTTGCCAAGTCCATTTCACTTTTACTTTTCAACATTTTTTAAAGTTCCTCAACCAATCAGACCAATATCAAAATTTAAAAGACAAGGAATCTGGAAGAATTTTGTTTGTTTTGTCTTGAAGAAGCATACAGTTTATATCTATACAGTTCATCTCAAGAAATGAAGTCAATACCAAAATCCTGTTAAACCCTCCATATATATGGTTCTCTTTCTCTCCCCCCATTCCATTAGTCCCTAAACTTTCCTCGATAGTCCCCCCACCCCCATGTTTTCACCCCTTACCCCTGGTCTCCTCATAGTCATCACAGGCTTGTTTGTTGGTATGTAAATGACTTTGTTTTTTTTCTCTATTTTCCTTATTATAATGGTGTTATTAAATGTTTTTCTTTGCAAGACTGACTAAGTGTGCTAAGTTCTCTAGTTTGTTATGGTATTTTCTTATGGTACATGGGATAGTCACCATTTTGTTATTGATATATAATATTCCATTGTAATATTACACATATTATAAATATATAAGGAAATTTTTACAATAGACATAGGTATATATGTGTCTGTTCATGTTGTATTCTGCTTTCTAGATTTCCAGCTTCCTAAATGTTGAGAAAATATATTATCTTTTATAAAAGGCATTCACATTTTTCAATTTTAGCAGCACTAAATAGTTAAGGCACCAACCATATACTATGATGCATTTTGATTCTAACTTATAACTTGTCTACCAGTAGTTTGCAATACATCTGTCATTACACTGGGGTGACATTGAAAAATTGGATAATCAATTAACTTGATCGGCTCAGCAAATCTTCAAAACTCATTATAATTTTCATTATCTGAACTAAAGTAAACTTGGCATCACACAATGAAATGAGATATAAATACACCAGTTCCAGATGTTCATTCATCAAGGTGCAAGATGGTTGATCTGTAGGAAAGGTGTGTGATTTATGTGCTTTGACTCAGAAAACTTTACAATAGTTAGAATTAGATCAACCAAGTCAGAAAGCATTTTAAAGCCAGATACTATGTTGTTATCTTTTTTCCACAGCCAATACTTAGACTATTCTGTGAGTAATATAGCTATCAAATGAACCAATAGAAGTGCCATTAGTAAATTTGCACTTATGTCTTCCTAATGAAAATTGACAAAAAGACAAACAGTGTGCAAGGAGGTCAAAAGGTTTAAAACCCAAATTGGACAAATTAGCAGAGAAAGTTAATAATCTGGAAACACTAATCGATGTCTCAGAGAAACAAACTGCTCTCATTGACTGAATCATTACATGGAATTCAAAGTATATTATACACTCTAAAAATCTTGCAGCAGTAGGACAAAAACTAGAGCAAAGATTTCAATTTTAAATAGAAACCAGTGAAAACTGTGAATGTTCCATGCACATTAAATTTATCTAGAGAAAGAAAAAGCAAGGACATACTTGACTTCAAATATTAAGATTTCGAAGTGTATATATTGAAGGCAAGATACAATCAGTTAATTTCATAAAAAAGAAAACATACCATGTTGCTTTACCTAGTTTTCAAGAAAGCTTGCCCTCTACATAAAAAATATATAAAATATACAAAAGTATAAATAATATTATTAGTAAATGGACTATGGTGCAATAAACTGAAGTGATTCAATAAACTTTCCAGATATACTAGTCTAAATATTTTTCCTCTTTTCTGATTTCCACACTATCATTAAAACCCAAGAGAATCATGACCAATAAGTAGTTACATATATATAGTATATCACATATATGCATGTATATTTAAATCCACATGTACAGCAGCATTATGCTGTTGAAAGCCTTAGAGTATGCTGCCATGCTCACAATTGCTATGTTTGAGCCCGCTATTGCAGTCACTACATCAGCCAATTTTGTTGCCTCTTCTTTTTCTCTGACCCTCTTCTCTGCCACATATGCTATCCTCTCCCAGAGACGAGGCTTTCCTGATAGCATGATCAAAGCGTAGGAAATGAAGTCTCACTACCATTGCTTCCGAGGGACAATTTTGCTTGTACTTCTTCCAAGATAGATTTACTTGTTCTTCTAGCAGTCCATGAAACTTTCAATATTGTTCGCCAACACCATGATTCAAACACTTGGATTCTTCTGAGTTTTTTTTATTATTCATTGACCCTTTTCCATCTACATATGACATCACTGAAAATAGCACGATTTGAGACAGATCCTATCTTAGTCCTCAAAGTGATTATCTTTCCTATCCAACACTTTAAAAATCAGTGAGTAGTAGATCTTTCAATTCAATATGTTGTTCAATGCCTTGACTGCTGCTTCCATTAAATATTACTCATGAAAAATTTAATTCATGAAAAATTTAATTCATTATTGCTACTGGGTTTAAATTATGCAGAGTCCCCAAGTATCATAGGAGCCATGCACAAAATTTCAGCTCATTTAAAGGTATTTTTTGAAAAATGTTCTTTATGAAAATATTCTTTTATAAAACAACATTTTAAAAATATGTATCTTATCTCATGGGCCCTTTTCAGGGAGTATTTTGCTTTGTCAGTTTATTTTTCCATTCCAGCAACTGTTTTACAACCTGAATAGTCTGGAAATTAGAAAAAAATATGTATTTACAAACCAAACCTATTATAATAATTCCCTTGTCCACATGAATAAAATATCTACGTAATGACAGAAACAGTATATATATTCTTCTAGCATGAGATTGTTTTATGTATCTTTTGCTTTAAATAATTTAATTTTTCTCTTTCCTTTGTCTACAATTCACGCTTCCTAGATTACAACCATCATCCAATAGTAATGGCCTTCACAGATTTCTGTTATGTCTTTTTCTCAACAGACTTCTTTATTCTATCAATTTGCAAATTGATAGCTTTTAGCAAATATATTTTATATGATTTGTGTGTGTAAATGGAGTTTTATTGATTTAAAATATTATTGTACTGGTTACTAGCATTCAAGGGCAATTGCAGTATAATCTGGTACCTTTGCAAATGATTAACAACTACCGACCAAAATGTTGGAAAATGTAGTAGTCTCAGGAAAATATCTGCTCCTGAAAGAAAGACTTCAAAAATCTGATGGACTAAAGTTTTATTCCAAAACACTTGGAGTACACAAGAATCTGAATCTGTTCAACAGAAATTGGAAAGAAAGGATATCCTTTATATTCAGAACTATATTAATCTATTAAGTTAAAATAATTTTGTAATATGTGTTTGTGTCAGTCCAGGTAGATTAGAGAAGCAAATTTCATAGACAACGTATATGGCTATAAGAAAAGGGTTTATATACAAGAGGAATGGCACATTGAGAAAGCATCCCAACCCAGTCCAGTTCAAAGTCATAAGTGCAATATTTACCCATATACCTGATACCAGTCTATGTAAAGTCTCCTTCCGACTCACAAAATCACAGGCCGGTGGATGCAGAGTCCTGGCGCCAGCAGGGATCTCCTTATGGCTCCTCGCTTCAGGGCCCAGAGTCCATCAACAGCATCCAGTGGTGGTAGAAGCAACTCAGCGCTAGTAGGGGTCTCCACGTGGCTTCTCCAGCTTCAGCAGTCTGGTTCCATCAGGGCAAGGCCATGTGGTTTCTCCTCTGGCTCCTGCAGCAGCTCAGACACTACCATCTTGTCTTGTCTGTAATTCCCTGTCTCTCAGACTAACTCCCAACAAGTAGGGAGAAACCTTCTCATCTTCACGAGGGAAATATCGTGAGATTTCTCAGAAGTCTCAGGAGAAAGCATGCCCACAGAGAGGCCTCATTGGCTATCTCCAGATTAACAGACTAGACTCCACACCTAAATTTCAAGCATAAAATTAACATAAACACATGACTGCCACAGTGCTATAAATACTTATACAGATATTTACGATGGTATAATTATTTGGGGAGAAATAGTTTTATGCATTTGTTACAACTAAGAACATATAATTTTAAAATCTATATAATGGAAGATAACATCTCTGAAAAATACTTTTCAACCAAAGTGAACGAAAATATTAGTTTCAGATCACGAATATGCCCTTTACATAAGAAAAAATCTTCAAAACATAGCATTGTACTTTATGTTGTCTTATGAAATTTTTATTTTATCAACAATCATGTAGAAAATAGAAGCTTATATTTTTGGACAAGATAGTACTTAGATGTTTCAGATAACATTCACAGCTTCTCTTTAGTTTGATGATTGTGCTATTTGTAATTATCCTTAAAGATAAAGAATAGACTTTATCATTAATTATATTTGGATTTTTCTATTTAGATATGGTTATTATACCTATAAAATTATTCTTAAAAATTTATGAAAATATTTAAATGTAATTTTTAATTTTGAAAATTGTTCATACATGTTGCTAAAGTATGAACAATAGAAGTTGCATGTATTTTTGCACCAAAATATGTCTTGAAAATCAAAATGTTCATACTGATTCTTTTTATTATTTAGTACCAAAAGGCAATCATATTTTATTCCATATTTTTATTTTTAATCATTTTATTGGGGGCTCATACAACTCTTATTATGAGCAATATATACATCAATTGTATGCAGACCATATTTGCACATTTGTTGCTATTATCATTCTCAAACCATCCCCTTCTACTTACGACCCTGATATCAGCTTCCCATATTTCCTCTCCACTCCCCTTCCTCTCCCCCATGAATCCTTAATAATTTACAAATTGTCATTATTTTGTCATATTGCACACTGTCTGATGTGTCCCTTCACACACTTCCCTGTTGTCTATGCCCCAGGGAAAAGGTTATATGTAGATACATGCAATTGCTACCCCCTTGCTACTCCACCTTCCTTCCACCACCACCTCCCAACCCCACCCCCAGTATCACCACTCTTAACACTGGTCCTGAAAAGATCATCTATCCTGAACTGCCCCTTTTTTCCTGGTTCCTATCCATACCTGTGTACATCCCCTGCTTTAGCTGGATTTGTAAGGTAGAATTAGGATCATGATAGTGGAAGGAAAGGAAGCAGTAAAGAACTAGAGGTAAGTTGCATATTTCATTGTTGCTACACTATAACTTGACTAGCTCATCTCCTCCCTGCAACCCCTCTGTAAGAGTATGTCACTTCACCTATTGCTGGACTTGGGGTCTCCAGTACGCACTCCCCCTTGTATATAGTGATAAAGTTTTTAGTTCTTTGATGCCTGATACCTGAACCCTTCAACAACTCGTGGTCACACAGGCTGGTGTGCTTCATCCATGTGGGCTTTGTTGCTTCTGAGCTAGATGGCCACTTGTTTACTATCAAGTCTTAAAAACCCCAGATGATACGTCTTTTGATAGTCAGTCACCAAAAACTTATTTCATCATATTTGCTTATGCACATAATTGTTGTCAGTGATCATATCAGGAAGATGGGCATGCGATGTTATGATTTTTAGTTCTTTGAAGCCTGGTAACTGATCCCTTTGAAACCTCGTGATCATACCGTCTTGTGTGCTTCTTCCTTGTGGGCTTTGCTACTTCAGAGCTAGATGGGTGCTTGTTTATTTTAAAGCCTTTAAGACCCCAGATGCCGCATCTTTTGATAGCCAGGCACCATCAGCCTTCTTCACCACACTTGCTTATGCACACCTTTGTCTTCAGTGATCATGTCAGGAAGGTGAGCATCATGGAAAGTGGATTTAATAAAACAAACTCTTCTTGCCTTAAGGAAGTACTTGAGTGGAAATCCAATGCCAATATGCTGTCTTAATACTAATTCTATAAATATATGCATGTAGATCTATTTCCTCATCATCATCTGTATATTTACCTATGTAAAGCAAGATATTTTAAGATTATTTGTACTTATGTTTTTCAAAGTTCCAAGTGTGTAAATGCATCTGGGAATCTTGGTAAAATGCAATAAATCTATGGTAGGATATAGCATTCCACATTTCTACTAACCTGCCATTTAGAAGAGACCACCTCAACTTTATAATGCCTTTTGGGGTCAGGTTGAGTTGTGAAGAGAAACAAAATCAGTGATTCACATGTGTAGAAAAAATAGCATTTTATTGAGAAGCAATTATACATCAAGAAGGTTTCCCAGTATGGTCTACATCAAGTTTTCATGAGCATTCTAGCCAGATCTTTTTTTCAGGTATATGTAGCTGCAGGCAGATGATGCAGAAAAAAACAGCAGGAAGCAGGATGATCACAGATCTATGAGTGAAAAGCTGCAGACATCCAAAGTCAGTGGCTGGGTTCCCACGGCATCCAGGTTGGCTTTCACATGCATCAAGAACCATGAGCCTACCCCGGGAAGCAGACCCAGAATCCAAGTACACAGAGAGGGTAAGAGACAAAAGAGAGCATTTCTATCTGGTTTCCTAAGGAAAATAACACACCTCAAAAGAGGCATCACAACACAAGCAATTAATTGATAAATTGCACTCCATCCCTAACTACGCAGAAGTCCCATCAAGTTGGCATAAAATCTAACTACCATGCTGTCTCAACTTCAGTATCAAGAATAAAGTACAGGCAGTTAATGTCTATTGTCTAACATTTCCATACAAGTCTCTTTAGATTCTCTTCAGAATCTTTAATATTTTCACTATCTTTTACAGGAAATTTTACTTTACTTCTAACAAATCTATGATTTCAAGGAGAAATTGTTTTAAAGTGGAGTTTAGTATATGCTTTAAACTAAGTGCAGAATCAGTGGCCTCTTTGTTTATCCATATTAAAGTGACTTATCAATTATATACAATATAAAAAGGAATTACTAATGCATAATGTCTCCAGAAATAGTTAATGTCAATTTTGTATATTAATCAAAATATTTTTCTTGGGATTTAGATTTTTCCAGTATTGTTTTCTGTCTTTCAAAGTTTATTTTCAATATATGAATTGTTTTTAATGTCAATTTTCAAATAAGATTAAAAGAAAGATTTTACTTATAGAAATATAGTTAGTATTTTTTTATCCTTTACCTTAAACAATTTCTCTTATTATGCTTTTTATTTTTAATTAACACAAATCAGATTTCTGTGCATGGAAGGATATGATATAGAAGATCTCAAAAAAGTTATGTTTATTTAATCATAGAATTTGTATACCTGTTTAATATTTTCCATATGATTCGTTGCATTTCTATTTGTTTTTGTTTTGCCCTAGGAGGCCCAGCCTTTGCTCCTGTGGAGTCCCTGCTGGAATTGAACCTCCATTCCAGTGCGCCACAGTCCTGTGCACAACCAGTAGACCACTGGGACTCAGTCAATTCATTACATTTTTAAAGAAACGTGTTCTTCTCTGACAATAAGTTAAGAAAACGTATATTGTTAAATCACTTAATGTTTTACACAAATAGTTTACAGACTACATTTACCTAGCAGAAAGAGTGTCTCATTCATGTTTTTGTGTATCTTACTTTAAAAATTATTAAAGTTAGGTATGCAATATTTACTTTTTGCTTTATTGTCTCAAGGTGTTCATAGTTTAGCTTATATATTTAAATACTAAATCAGTCTAAATTGTTTTGGGAAAACATTTTGGTTCTTCAATATTTCCCACCAATTTTTCTTACAATCATTCTTTTTCTAAACTTATTAGGTTCCTGATATGTATATATACATATATATATTTGTATATAGTTATTGCAATGAGAAATATTGACACTCTCAGATTTTAGTATTTGAAATCTATAGTCAACAATAATTATAAGGTTTGTAGTTTTTTGGAAAGTAAATTCTTACGGAGAAAGACAATAAAGTAAATTGTTTAATATCTGTTGCTCTCAAGCCAATTCTGAATCATAGCCTAGAGGGTTTAAATCAATTCTGAATTAAATCCTATGGAGTGTCTCTGAGTGTAAATCTTTAGGGAAGCAAATGCATATTCCTCTTGCAAATTGGATCATGGACTCAACCAATGGCTTTATTCGTTGTCAGAATTTTTCTTTAGACACTGCCTCCCCAGGTCACATTTCTGCCGTAAATTTAAAAATTTAAGATACAGAGGGATTATTTAAGTATATAAACCAGGAACTAGAGAACTTGCGTTAAAAAAGTTAATTAATATTCTTTCTTTTGAGTTCTAATATTTTCTACATTCCAGGCAAAGTCTCTTTCATAATATTAAGCACTTCATTCTTAATTCATCGAATCTGAGAAATATATAACATGAAAAGAGCTTGTATATGAAAATTTAAAAGTCATTTACTATGGAGTTCACTCTATAATGTGATTCTTCCCTGAGTATTCCCCTTTTAGCCATGAACTAATCAAAAGAAGAAAAAGGGCTGAGCCTCAGTGGCATAAGTAGTTGAGTGTGGAACTGCGCCCTGCGGGCTTGGAGGTTCAAATCCAGCCGCGGCTGTCAGGAGCAGCACTGGGTAGCTCCCCCGACCACCAGAGGCAGTGATGCCC
>PVJH01034202.1:0-20852 GCA_004026705.1 Nesogale talazaci | reverse complement strand
TTTTTTTTTTTTTTTTAAAGACTCAACAAGACTAAGACAAGTATGTTACTGAGAGGACCTGTCAGCATCCACCCACTGCTCATAGATGTTTAAACACATTTTCTTTAGAATAAACCTGTGTATATAAACTGGAACCCTGGTAGCAATAATTTTATTAACTTTCATATATAAAAGACAATACCCTTGAGGCTGTGAGGTGCATTTTTCGGGCAATATACACTATTCCATTTTCTCCCTTTCATCACTTGCTACTACGTGCTAGATTAGATGCTAATAATACCACGATAAGAAGTGCTTGCAGTAATAAAGACCTGTTGATTTCTGAAAACTGAACAAGAATGTTTTTAGACCATTTTAGCAGCATCACTGCAAGAAGAACATCAGTGGGCACAACACTTGAGACTTTCTAGGGAGGTCAAGGAGCCCTGGTGGCTCAGTGGTTAAGCACTCAGCTGCTAACTCTAAAGGTCGACACTTTGCACTTACAGGCTGCTCCACACAGGAAAGAGAGGTGGCAACCTGCTTTCATAAAGATTGACAGCCTCGGAAACCACATGGGTCGTTTCTATTATCCTAGTAGATCGTTCTGAGTCAGAATTGACTTGAAAAGCAGCGCTTTCAGAGGGGGAGAAGAGCTCAAGTTCAGGAGGCTTGATCTGGTTAAAAATCTAGTGCTGCCAGCTGTGAGACATTAAAGACATCATGTTTGAAGAAAACCGATCTTCTAGTTTTTTTCATCAATATTATATAAAAGGCAAAAACAAAAAAAACAGGTTTGAAGGGCTATAAAGTAGAGAACCAGGAGGAGGACAGAACTTCTGGAGGAGTCACTCACGAGCTGTGTAATGTGAGCAAATTCTCTGTGCTTGTTTATCCCAACTGCAATGCATGTAAGGAACTATGGTGAATTGAAAAATCTTAAACTGGCTGATCTATCCATAATCCCTTTTGTCATGTATTCTAAATCGAAGTCTCTGTGTTTGTGGTTATAATCCCATTTTGGAGCGGTGCTCTGTTATGCTAATAGACTGGATTCAAGTGGGATCTACTCTGAGCCTGTTTTACTAAAGGTTATGTCTCAAGTCACCCCTTTATTTCCTTGGGGGTATGGTCTGCTGAAAGACTTCACGTTCACCACAATCATTCCTCTGTCCTGAGAAGAGAGAGAATTCCCAGATCCATTAAGGAAAAAAAGTCACTAGCAAAGCAAGTTGAAAATCCCTGTCTGAAGAAGTGCAGGCAACAGGGGCCATGGCACGCCCAGACTAGAGGTTGAGGCTTGTCTTCATGAGACAGAGAGCAGGAGCAATGCCTAGACTAGAAGACTGTGGGGCAGAGCTGCGGGTGGGCTTCCTGATCCACAGGGGCAAAGGCCAAGGGACTACTAAGATTACATGGCTGAAAGACTGAGGACCAGAGAGGGATACTGCTGTATCGTTACTGTTTTCTTGGCTTATGTTAATCTGTTACTTCCCTAATATACTCCGATAATGTTGAGTATTGGCTATGATTTCTGTGTGGCCCTGCAACCATTAGGTAAGAAGTTGGGTTTTCCTTCCCTTTGTGTGGCCAGAGGTCAGATAAGGCCTCTGCAGGTTTGAAAGACCTAGGTTGTTATAGACACAGAATGCTAAATCACAAAACGGAGGTTTAAATACAACTACATAACATACCTGCCAAATCACCGAGAATCCTAGCCAGCCAAGATGGGGCCAGGATTTAATTCAATTTATCACTGCCAGTGTTGTTCTTGCCTCACATCTTGGTGTTCTTTACTACGAGCCTATGCTATTAATATGCAAAATAGTTGGATTAACAACAAAAAACTATTGCCAGAAACATGAAATGTAGGTTGTCACTGAGGTATAGTTGTGATGCAAAGCATGTAATACTGTAAAATATTACCTAATTATTAAAATCCCTGGTGTAATGTCTAGCACTCAAAATTGTTAGCTATTTCTTTTTTTTTTTTTTTAATTATTATTATTTTTTTTATTTTTGGGCATCACTGCCTCTGGTGGTCGTGGGCGCTACCCAGTGCTCCTCCTGAGATCCGCCGCTGGATTTGAACCGCCAAGCCCGCAGGTCGCAGTCCCGCACTCAACCACTTAACACCACCGGGGCTCAGCCCAGCTATTTCTAACAGTATCCGATGGGCAACGAGGCGGAGTCAGGAAGTAAGAGTGGGCTCATTAAGAGGACCACTTATGGTTAAGTACGGGACTGCGGCCCACAGGCTTGGCGGTTCAAATCCAGCAGCAGCAAGGCTGGGTAGCTCCCACGACCACCAGAGGGCAGTGATGCAAAAAAAAAAAAAAAGAGAGGACCACTTATATAGTGAAGAGGTATGTCTCCATATTCTCCAGAATGGGGAAGGGCAGCCTTGGAAGACTTAAAGACTTCATAGAGGTAGAATCAGAAGATACATGGGAGAAGACTCCAAAAAGCTCATGGAAAAATGTTATTAAAAGCATAAATTTGTTGTAGCCCCCTGAGATGAGTCTTTATTAAGAAGGTATAGAGAAGTTTAAGGAGCAGCTCCTAGGATGATGGGTCTTAAAAACGGTACTCCCGGCTTAAGGAAGGTGAGGACGGAGAAGTGGGACAATACCCAAGCAAAGGTGTCTCCAAAGGAGAGTGAGGCAAGTGAAAGACACTAGGGCAGACTGCAAGAAGCTATAGCATAAAGACCGACACTTGGGAAGCCAGGTTGTGTTTAATGCCATTTGTATTCATTGTACCTCACTAGTCATTCATAAAGTACTGGGAAAATATGTATCCTGTCTCAGCTATACTTAGAATGAACTAAGTGAAGATCGTGGGTCCATGGAGCTGGTGGTAGGCTTTTCAACAGGTGTACCACAGAATTCACTGAAGTCAGTAGGCCTCCTCAGTATAGACACTGACGCTCACTGACCAAGAGGATTGGGGTTTATTTCACTACAGGAGGCTGCAGTTCCTTAGCTGACTTCCAGGTGGAGACTAAGGTAACAGGCCCAGCTCCCCACCCCTCCTCTTATTCAGAAGAGCTTGGGGGGGGGGGGGGGAGTCAGAACCAGACCTGTGAGCAGGGTGACTGGGCAGATTTTATGCAGACGACAGAGACCTAAAAGGTTAAGGGTCTGAGCTGCTTGGTCTGGATGGCCCTTTTAAATCTTGACAAATGGCCATAGGTAGTATTCTATGTCTTTTTCCGTTTGCTTCATTTGCACACACTTCTCTTTTTAAAGCTCATCCCCTGATAAAACTGCTGACAGCTCTGTCCCAGCAAACCTATGGACCTTGGGTTTGGAGGTCCTAGTCCTCAAGGAAGGGACACTCCCACCTGGAAACAACATGGATTGCACTGAACTGGCATCAGAGAATGTCCCCTGGCCACTTTGGACATCTCGTGCCTTTGGATCAACATGTCGAGAAGGGTGTCACTGTACTGAGTGATGTGATTGATCCTGATTACCAAGGAGAAGTTGGACTGGTGTTATATAAATGAATGTACAGAATGTATCTAGAATCCAGGAGATTCTATAGGCCATCTCTTAGTACTAGCCCTGTGGTTAAAGTAAATGGTAAACTACAGTAACCCAATCCCGACAGGATGTCTAATGATCCAGATCTCCTCAGGCATGAAGGTCTGGTTGGGCCACCCCACCAGGCAAAGAACCATGGCCAGGGGCACAGATAAGACAGAGTGGGTAATAGAAGTAGGTAGTCCTACCTATCAGTTACAAGCACATGATCAATAGCCAAGGTGAGGTTTGTGATTGTCAGCATATCTTCTTTTGTTTGTTTTTGGGGGGGAGGGGGCATCACTGCCTCTGGTGGTCGTGGGCACTACCCAGTGCCGCTCCTGAGAGTATCTTTTTTTTTTTTTTTTTTGGGCATCACTGCTCTCCGGTGGTGGGAGTAGGAGGCCCAGCCCCACTACTGGAATTGAACCTCCGTCCCAGTGGGCCGCAGTCCCGCGCACAACCACTACGCCACAGGGGCTCAGCCCGAGAGTTATCTTCTTTATATGTGCTTATTGAATATCTTTCCTTTGTTTATGTATGATGTACAAAATACAATTAGATTCAGTGTGTTTTCATTTATACGTGTGAAACATGTTTGATGTTAGGTCTAAATGTTATTTCATTGATATCTGGAAATTATATATGGCTAAAGAATTGTGCATAGGTGCCAAATTGGCAAGCGGTAGACTGTGATAGATAGGTTTATGATGTCAATCTAGCCAATAGGAACATGTAGGGTTAATAAGGTTGCAGTTTGATTGGAGGGCAAAGAGATAAATGGCTTGGCAAGTCCCGCCTCTCTCTCTCTTGCTCACCAGAGTGCAGCTGCTAGTCCTCTGCCTTAGCTTATGAGCTATACTATCTGTGGGACTGCCAACCCATGGATTGTGTCACTAGAGCTTGAAGTTCCTTTGAGACCCTCTCTTCCCCATGCTGCTGTTGTACACACCTCTTGAGCTTGGGACTGTCGGGTTTTATCATCTTGCTGGCTGTTGGTGACCTGCCCTGCTGTTTGCTGCCTGTGTCCAGATTGCCTACATTGCCCCAAGGAAGACTCAGCTGTCTGCTTCCTTGACCTTGGACCTAGCAGCCCTCATGAGTGGAAGGACTTCCAATATATCAACTATTCCATGAAAGTGAGTTGAACTAAGCCCTCTGTAGTGCTGTGTGGATCAATTAGCTTGTTATATTCCTTTATGCTGTATCTATCTATCTAAAATCATAAGTGTACTGATTTTGTTAGAAAACAGTAAGTTATTTAGTACATGATGTTAGATGGACTCAATTTGGACACCATCTGCAATAAATGGTCCCAACACTCAGGCTATTGCACTCCGCCAACCCCAACCCTGACTTGGGGTGGAATAGGTGCTGGGTCAAGGCCAGTCAGACCACAGTGATCATATCCAGTCCACAGCACCTTCCATTTTATTGTTTTATTTACAAACAGGGTGAAATCAACTGGGGAAATCAGGGTGTGGGGGTCAAGCTGGGCCATCCACACGTGGGGTCGTTCTTGGATCCATCTCCAGCTGGAGGCCGCCTCTTCTATCCTTTCCTGCCCCTTAATAACGGCCCCTTGATTCCTCAGGGCAGCCTCACCTGCTGCTCTTGAGCCCTTTGATAAGGGCAGATGGATCCAGGGGAACAGGATGGCACGGGGGCTGGGGCCCCCTCAGTTTGTGTAAACCTGAGTTCCGATCACACGCATTATTTCCTTCTGTATCTTGGGGTCCTGAGTATTAATGTTGGCATCGCCCACCTGACCATCTTCATATCTGTCAAAGAAAGGACAAAGATGCATATAGGAGGGAGAGCAGTAACAGAGAACCAGGGATGGGTAGAGCTAGATTTGGAGGTGTGGCCTCCCACCCCTGTTCTGACAGCTCTGCAGGATAGAAGGGACCTGTTCTAAACAGACCCCTATCTACCCTCACAGTACCAGCTGCATTCAGAGGCCAGGACAAATCTCAGACAATGGAAACTGACTGTCCCAGTATTCACACACTCTAACCTTTCACCCTGTCCCCTCATTCTTTAGAGTGATCCCCAGGGTACTCGCTGATACTCACACAAAGAAGAACCGTGTGCAGACATGGTCGGATACAGGGCAGACCCAGATGTTCCCGTGCTTCTGGAGGTCCTTAGATGTAATCACTGAGAAGACAGGGCCCAGAAGTCACGGATGTCACCCTCAAGCCCCAGAGTCCAGAAGGGACAGGGAAAGAGCATTATTTCAAAACACCCCTCCTCACCCTCGGCGAAATCAACAGTAGGAGTTGAGGTTTCAGAAAAGCAAGGAACTGGAAGAGCTACCTACCTTCACAAAGTGCGATACAGTTTAGATTCCGACTCTGCAGGAACCTTGACTGAATGGATCGGGTCTGGAAGAGCAAAGGAGAGCAAAGCTGAGAACCTTGTCATGCCACTTCCTGGAGAGGCCAGCTATCTGATGATGAAAGGGGGTGGGAACTGGGGATACACCGAGCACCCAGCCACCACCCCTCCCACATTTTTTGCTTTGTCTGGATAGGCCCACAGCTTCCACCTGCCCATTTACATGTCACAGAATCTCAAGTTCGATGTTGGTCTTCTTACTTAGAATTCAGGTCACACGACTCTGGAACTGTGCTCATCTGAGAACACTGCTGATGCCTTCACCACCCACCTTCTCCTGACTGCTTCCCCACCCATCTCTGTAGGCTCCTAAACCAGGCCCCGAGGAAAGGTTTTGCCTCATAAAAGCAAGGCCAACTAATCATACCTGGGGGATGGTGTTCATCCTGTTATATCTCTGGACCAGCTCATCCTTGGAGGGCATCCTGTGCTGTCCTTTTCCCATTCCTGCCACAGAACAACAAGCCCACACCCTTCATCAGATCATTACCCAAGTAACCACTATGTGCCTAGCACTAAGTGAGACACATCAACACAGCACTGAATGAAACAAGCCATTTTATCTTCATGGAATAGGTAGGAAAAAGTCCTAACACCACAATAGGTTAAAGGGCAAGGGTCATGGGGGTGCAATGGTTAAACGCTTGGCTGTTACTACAAAGGCAATCGGTTTGAACCCACCAGCTGCTCCAGGGGAGGAAAAGGTGGCAGTCTGCTTTGGGGTGGTAATAAGGCATGTACAGGGCACTATGTGAACCAGAGAGGGGGGAACTGCCTTAAACCAGGGGCCTGGAGAAGTTTCCTGGTAGCAATGGCAGCTAGACTGAGAACTACAGGATTAGAAAGAATCAATTAAAGAAAGAGGTAATCTGGGCAGAGGTCACAGAACATAAAAGGCTGAGAACAGATAAAGCTTAGTGCTTTAGTCAGCTTGGGGAATTCAAGGTCAAGGAGTGGTGAGAGATGACTGGAGGAGGTGAGCTCAGGGCAGCTGAAGTAGGCCCTACAGGCCACACTTTAAGGTGCCTGGAATTGATCCTGAAAGGTGCAAGGATGCATGGACAGTTCTAATACAAAAGAATGAGATGTGAAATGAAGGCTCTAGGAGAGCAGGACCCCTTAACCTGGGTATCAAATGGCAGAGATAAAAGAAATGAGAGAGGAAAAGCATGCAGAGTAAGTTTCTGTAGTCTCAGTGTGACATAGAAAACCAACCAATGTCATTCGCAAGGTAAGAAAAGCACAGAAAATGAAGAGAATGTTTCTACATGTAACCAGAAAGGTAACTAGTGCCAAAAATCTGACGTACTTCAAAAAGTCGTCCCTGACAAGAGAGGTGCTGTTTCTCTCCAGTTTTGACCTGTTTTAAAGCCACCAACCCTCCACCATCCTTATCCCCCACTCAGTGGTTCAGCTTGTAATGATATAGGCTCGACCTGGATTTAGGAAGAGTGTTCTTGTGTCTACTTTGGCCCGAGGATAGGACTTCAGACTATGTACTCAGGTTTATCACAGGCCCAGCCTTGCCACAAAAAGAAAACAGTGCTCTTTTTATAGGCCATAAACAGCAGTGAGCAGGGTCTGTACAGCATGACTCCATCCCAGATGCTCATTATTACTAACTTGACTGCTTCACCTCCTGGCTAAGTGATAGTCATTTAGGAGCAAGGGGTTACTCACTGAACTGACAGTCTCCACAACTCAGATGGCCAATTTATTCCATGTTCACTCTGAAGTTTCCCTTGAATATATGGCCTGAACACTCCTCTGGGCAGTGACAGCCTTACAGTTTGAATTGTCACATTCTCCGACAAGAAAAGCACACACCACCAAGTTCCATCTTTTCTATTAACCTTAATGGGGCGTGATGCCCAAAAAACCCCAAAAAAACCCTTAATGTTGGCCTGCAATCTGCAAGCCTGGCAGTTCAAAACAACCAGCTGCTCCATAGGAGAGGACCAGTGTTTTCTACTCCCATAAATTACAGCCTCAAAAACTCACCGGAGCAGTTTTATCCTGTCCTATAGGGATCGCTATGAGTCAGTGTTGACTTGATGACAGTGAAGTTTGACTGTGTATCCAAATGTCAGGACCTTGTCTGCCAGGGCATCTCAGTGAGTACAGTTCCTACTTAGGTCTATCCCAGAAGCAAATGAAAAGATAAGAAAAAAGATTCTGATTTTTTTGGGGGCGGGGGCATCACTGCTCTCGGGTGGTGGGAGGAGGCCCAGCCCCACTGCTGGAATTGAACCTCCATCCCAGTGGGCCGCAGTCCCACGCACAACCGGGGCTCAGCCCAAGATTCTGATTTTTATAGCTGGTCTGGGAGTTGGTCCTTAATGACAATGCCAATTTTATCCCATGTCTATTTTGCTGTCCACTGCACTGTCCATGCTGGCCCAGTGATCCTGCCAGATTTTTGAGGGCCAGTTTGTTAAACAGAGTGACTAGAAAGATCCCTGGATGCTCTTAGTGCAGAGTTTGTACGTACCTATCAGAGGGCAGTAAGTAAAAATAATGAATAGAGAGTTTACCATCTCTTTTCTCACCGGTCTTCATTTAAGCCTGTATACAGTGTTCAAGTCATTGGAGATATCCCTAGTCAAATAAATGAATGTTCACTATTTATACCCCAACCCCGAGAAGAGGCCTAGTGCCACTAAACTGAAGAGTACTGTGAGGAAGAAATAGCAGAAATTGTGAGAAAGAGGCAGAAAAGACATGCGGGCCGAGCCCCGGTGGCATAAGTGGTTGAGTGCGGGACTGCGGCCCTCGGGCTTGACGGTTCAAATCCAGTGGCTGCTCTCAGGAGCTGCGCTGTGTAGCTTCCACGACCACCAGTGATGCCAACCCCAATGGTAGAACTACAGTGAGATGTTTGCACATCGCACACCTGTTAGAGGTGCCGATACAGCAGAGGATACACACACACACACACACACACACACACACACACACACACACACAGCTAATCCTCTCCTGCCAGTCCAAGTCAGTGATAACAACAGTGGCCTTGAAAAGATATACCAGATATTCTCAAGTATAAGCCGAGTTTTTCAGTATATTTTTAATGTAACTTTTGTGATAAAACTAGGTGCCTCACCTGATTTTCGGGTTGGCTTATACTCGAGTACCTACCATAATTTCCAGACTTCTTCTGATGCTTAAGTTGTGTGACCCTGAGCAAGTCACTAGATATTACTGTCTATCAGCTTTCTTATCTAGACCAGGGGCGGGGCACCTTTTTTCTGCCAAGGGCTATGTAGATACCTACAACATCATGTGTGGGCCACACAAAATTAGCCACTTAGAAACTAGCCTGCTCTATGTGGTCAAACATTTCATGCACTCACTCCTAATGTGCTGACTGCAACAGCTTCTCTTTGCTGAGGTGTGTGATGTTAGCTGATACTGATGATTTTGCAAGCCTCACATGGCCCAAGGGCCAGATGTTACCCAATCCTGGACTAAACGATCTAAAACTTCAATAATGAAATCTATGACATTTCTGTCTCGCATCAATAGTCCTTTGGGAGGAGAGGAAGTGTCATACGATATGTGTGAGTGTTGATGAAAAAACAAGAAATCAACTGAGATTCCAGGCTTCATCTGATGACCCAAGGGACTCAGGCACTTGGCTGTAATCAAAGGCAGTTAGCAGGGTGAAGAGGTGAGAGAGGGAGGGCAGGAAATAGGGAGAACAAAAAAATAACCACGAGGAATCTTCTGGGTACTAAGATCAAGGAGACTCACTACTTTGAGAGTGAAGAGAACTTAATCAGAGGATGCTCAAGCTGGGACAAAGACAGAACTTGAGTACTTGTATTGATTTATCATCTTTGCTTTATGACACATTACTATATTCCATAGGATAACAAATATCTATAAACCCAGCCTAAGAAGTAAGCCCTCAAAATAAAACATCACCATTCACTTACGACTATGTGCTCCTCTCGATCCAACAGCCCCCACTTGGGGCGTAACCACTATCCTTGTGCATATGTACAGACATACATCAGTGAAAAAAAGCAGAGGAATGGTAGTAAAGACAACTGTGTCAATTTCACTTCCAGGCCACCCATATGGGTCACAGTAGAACTGGCCATGTCCTATGTGCCTGAGGAGACCTGTGCTCCAAGCCCTTTCCTTTTTCTTTCTTTCTTTTTTTTTTTTTTTGGGGTGGGGGCATCACTGCCTCTGGTGATCGTGGGCACTACCCAGTGCTGCTCCTTTTCAGTGGCTGATATTTCAGAAGCAGAGCTTCACACCTTTCTCCCAAGGTGTCTCAGGTAGACATGAAGCAACAGCCATTTGATTAATAACAACATTTAACAGTTTGTGTCACCCAAGAGCTTTATACATACACACATATACATATAAATGTGTACATACATGCATATGCTAATTCTGTTTCCTTTTGAATAGTAAAAAAAGGGTACAAGATAGTCTTCTAGTAGGTGTCTTTTTAAAAATTCAATATACTGGCTGAGCCCTGGTGGCGTAAGTGGTTGAGTGCAGAACTGCAACCCGCAGGCTTGGCGGTTCAAATCCAGCGGTGGCTCTTAGGAGCGGCACTGGGTAGCATCCACGACCACCAGACGTAGTGATGCCCACAAAAGAAAAAAAAAAAAAAAAAAGAACTTAAAAAAAAAATTCAATATACTACTCAGGTTTCCTCCATGTTGCTGTATGCAGCTAATGCTTATTAGTTTTCATTGCTGACTAAAAATATAATGTGTTAACACATAATGTTGATTTACCCATTTTCCTGATTGTGAGCATTTATGCTGTTCCCAAAGCTGGCTGTCAATTGTTGTTGCTTTCGATGCAAACATGCTGGAACGAAATTGCTGGTTCACAGGGACTGAATGTTCAACTTAAAAAAAAAGTTTGTTTTTAAAAGTAGTTCTATCAATTTATACTCCTCCAAACTCTCTCTGCTGTTTGGTCCTATGAGACTCGGCTATGCTACACAGGACAGAAAAGAACTGCCCCTGTGGGTCTCTGAGGCTGGAAGTCTTTATGGAAGTAGAAAACTTCATCTGTCTCCTGCAGCGTGGCTGGTGGGTTTGAACCGAAGACCTTGGAGTTAGCAGCCCAACATGGAACACACTACACCACAGAAGACATAATCATTGGTCTATAACAATTGGGACAACCAGAGTTATTATCAAATTATTTATTTACTTATTTTTGTTTTTTTTGGGGGGCATCACTGCTCTCCGGTGGTGGGAGTAGGAGGCCCAGCCCCACTGCTGGAATTGAACCTCCGTCTCAGTGGGCCCCAGTCCCGCGCACAACCACTACGCCACCAGGGCTCAGCCCTTTTACGAATTCAAATGGTAAGTGATTTGAACTCAATATCATTTCCCCGACTAGTTGAGTGGCTTTTCATATTGTATTGCGGCATCTTTTAAAAATTGTTTAGATTAAAAAAAAATGTTTTGCTGCTGTTGCATTTTCTTCAGTATTTCTTCAGAAATGTATGCTGTTAATGGTTTTTTCTTTTCTTTTTTTCAAAATCATTTTACTGGGGGCTCACACAACTCTTATCACAATCCATACATATATATCCATGTGTCAAGCACATTGGTACATTTGTTGCCATCATCATTCTCTAAACATTTTCGTTGTACTTGAGTCCTTGGTATCAGCTCATTTCCCCCTTCCACTCCCCCCCATGAAACCTTGATAATTTGTAAGTTATTATTATTTTCTCATATCTTACACTGTCTGACATCTCCTTTCATCCACTTTTCTATTATCCGTCCCCCACGGAGGGGGTTATAAGTAAATTCTTGTCATCAGTTACCTTTCTTCCCCATCTTACCCTTACCCTCCTGGTATCATTACTTTCATTATTGGTTCTGAGGGGTTTTTCTGTTAATGGTTTTTCTCTATTGGGTTTTCTTCCTTATTGAAGTTTAACAATTCTTCAGATCTTCTTACAACTAACATTCTGTGGTGAGATGACTCACAAATGCTTTCTCCTGGACTATAACTTGTCTTTTAACTTTCTTTCCTTTTTTTAGGCATCACTGTCCTCAGGTGGTGGGAGTAGGAGGCCCAGCCTTTTGCTCCTGGGAATTGAACCTCCAACCCAGTGGGCCGCAGTCCCACGCACAACCACTACGCCACCGGGGCTCAGCCACTTTCTTTCTTAAAGTTGTCTCATTAACTAATTTTATTTTAGTAAAGCCGAATTTACTGTTTTTTTAAAATTTGTAATTCTTTCTTTTCTCTTTCTTTCATATACAAGGGTTTCGTATATGATGGGAACAGCCTGTTTCTTGTAGGCTTAAGAATTACTTGTAAAACTATCGGGCTGAGCCCCGGTGGTGTAGTGGTTGTGCGCGGGACTGCGGCCCACTGGGATGGAGGTTCAATTCCAGCTCCATAGGAGCAAAGACTGGGCCTCATATTCCCACCACCAGAGGGCAGTGATGCCCAAAAAACAAAACAAAACAAAAAACTATCTGGACTTGGGAATATTTTAAAGTACAATATATTTAAACTTTAATTTCTTTTATACTCCGAAGACTATTGTGTTGTTTCTTCTTGAGTTTTTTTTTTTTTGAGTTAGTATTTTTAAATCACATTTTTGTGGGAATTCCTTCTTTTTCTGGGCATGAAATTGATGAAATTCTCTTATTAGTTTTAAACTTGGCTGTATCTGTAGTTATATTGTTTTGCCTACATGATATACTTACTGTATATATTTGAGTATAAGCCAACCCGATTATCAGCCAAGGCACCTAAATTTACCACAAAGACTACATAAAAAATGTGCTGAAAAACTCAATTTATAAATCAGTATATACAGTCATTGTGCCATTTTTCTTCTTAATCAGTCTAACGAAGGCTTATCTGTTTGGATCCTACTTATTGTTTTATTTCATTTATTTTTATTCTGACCTTTACTACTTCACTTTTCTATTTTGTTTGAATCAGTCTATTAAGAGACTTTTCTAGTTTTGTGGTTTTCTTATCTTCCATTACAGGTACAAATACTGGACAATGCTAAATAAGAGTCTGTTAAAAACAACAACAACAACAACCTAGCACAGCCCTGTTCACACAACCATGTGGTAGATATCTCTTATAAAGAAATTATATAGAGGGCTGAGCCCTGGTGGCGTGGTGGTTGTGCGCGGGACTGCGGCCCACTGGGACGGAGGTTCAATTCCAGCAGTGGGGTTGGGCCTCCTACTCCCACCACCTGAGGGCAGTGATGCCCCCGCCCCCCCAAAAAAAAAAACCAAAAAAAAAAAAAAAAAAGAAAGAAAGAAATTATATAGAGGGGCTGAGCCTTGGTGGCGTAGTGGTTGTGTGCGGGACTGTGGCCCACTGGGTTGGCGGTTCAAATCAGCAGCAGCTCTCCAGGAGCAAGACTGGGTTTGAACCAAAAAAGTAAGATCAGACAGAGAAGGAACTAAAACATAAAACTGGAAGGGGGATAAGCCCCGGTGGCGTAGTGGTTGTGCGCGGGACTGCGGCCCACTGGGATGGAGGTTTGATTCCAGCTCCACGGAGCAAAGGCTGGGCCTCCTACTCCTACCACCTGAGGGCAGTGATGCCCCCCCACAAAAAACAAAAAAAAACATAAAACTGGAAGAATGAGAAAACTCTAAGATTCCATATCTGGGCTTTGTTGACTTTTTTTTTTCTCCTCCCTGCCCCCCCACCCCCTGCCGTTTGTTGACTTCTTACCTTTGAAATAAATGCTTTCTCTTATAGATATATAGGAATGTATGTGATTAATATAATAGTCTATGGTTCAGAGGGTTTGAATTTTATTTATTTTTTTTTTGGGGGGGGGGCATCACTGCTCTCCGGTGGTGGGAGTGGGAGGCCCAGCCCCACTGCTGGAATTGGACCTCCATCCCAGCGGGCCGCAGTCCCACGCACAATCACTACGCCACCGGGGCTCAGCCCCCAGAGGGTTTGAATTTTAAAAGGATAGTTAAGAAGAAGAATATCTCAAGAGGCAGAACTCAATTCTTCCTAAGATGATTGAATTGTATGCTTTGTGGATTATGTGCCAATAAAACTGTGAAAGAAAAAAAGAGACAGAGCTCAATAGAAAGACCTCAAGCCTTCAGGTGCACTCGCATAAATTCACAAGCAATGAATGTGTGTAGACACACAATCACAATGGGCAGCTGTCAATGTGGACTGTGTGAGCTGCAAAAAAAGCCTAGTGTCACGTCCCAGCTCCTCTCGAATATAATCCCAGGGTAACACCCATACAATGAATAAAAACCACCCCACAAAGAAGAAGAGTAATGGAAAGGGAAAGAATTCACCTCAACTTGTGGGAAATCGAAATCTCAAATAAGTAGAGACAGTCGGACAGACAGACAAACAATGTGCCCGTGACTGAGAAGAGAGCTGACATAAACCAAATATCCAGCAGATGGGAGGGGAGTACACAGCACAGATCATGTGTTCACAAAGTAGAAGCAATGCAAATAAATTCAAAGTGGCCAGAGAACATTTCTTACCTGAGTATCCAAAGGAAATACTGGAGATGGGGCTCAGGTAGATGCCTTTGCCATAGGCTGCTCCATGCAGCTTGCAGGGAAACACCAGGAGGAGCAACATGAGCCTGGGCCGCCCCATGGCTGGCTATGAGGCAGCCAAAGGCTTCTCCAGCCCTTTGCCTACCCCTGACTCACTCAGACACTCCAGGCTTCTCTTCTGGGAAAGCTGACTGGCTAGGAAGGGGACACAGCTGAAGCCCCTGCTATGAAGGGCTAGGTTCTGAGGCTTGGGAGTGTGGAGAATTGCAGAGCCATCGATCAAGTTAGTGCCTCAGAGTCCATGATCCGATCTCCAGGCCTTGGAATATCCACAGATTTGAAAAGAGAGGAATTCTAGGCTAGCTAGGGAGGTGGGAGTGGCAATAACTAGTCCCCGCAGTCTCTCAGAGCAAAGCAGCAGTATCAGTCCTCTGATAGTCTCCAATATCAACTTTCTGGATAAATCAACTAGAAGGTTCTGTCAGCTAACAGTCCAGCACAGTGAATGCAACCAGAAATTTCATATTTCTGACTATTGCTACAATCCCCAGTCCCCAAGCCACCAAAACCACAATTTGGTCAAACAGACAACAGCCATGTTCCGCTCCATCTATGGGGCCCGTTCCAACTTCCCTCTCTAAGGAAGCCCCCAAGGTAGGCTGGATTTAAGAAAGGCAACACAAAAATAACTGAGTAGTCTGGAGCAGCCTCCCCCCAAAATGGTTAGGGGTGGGGGGACAGCGGGGAGTGGGGGTGGCACGGGGGCAGTGCGCGGCCTCACCTGCAGTTTGGTGTAGGATGCATTGACCAGCCCATTGCGCAGGATCGAATGCCAGTTCTCAATGTGGGACCCACTGTAAGGCAGGGTCGAAGACATGTCTCCTGATGGTCTGATGTTCCCAGAAGCAGCCTCCAAGACTGCCATTCCCACCCATTCTCACCCACACAGGACATGAAGATGGACACAGACACCTAGCGATGGGCATGTACATGGACCTAGTCACAGACACGCAAAAATGTGTGGTTAATGTGTCATCCTCCCGTACCCCCCACCCACCCCGTTCAGATTCTCTTCTGTGCTTCAATTAGCCCCACCCCAAATCCTCAACTGCTTGCTGGCTTAGTCTTTCCTTCTGCCTGTTCTACCCCTATCTCGAAACCTAGCAAGCTTACTACTGATCCTGTCTTGCATTCAAGGCCTATGTTAATAAAAGCGTAGCCTCACTCCAAGCTTCTCAGAATAGCCTTTCCCCCTCTATGTCCTCTCCAACGATGAAGCATAAACGACTGGTCTTCCATCCAAGTGGTTTTGGGATTTCTCCTTCCCAATCTTTTGCTTCAGCCAGATTGTCAATGACAAGACCATCTCTCTCGCACTATATAATAATAAGGAGTCTGAGAGTAAACAACAACCCGTCGCCATGGAGCCTGCTCTGACTCACAGCAACCGTGCAGGACGGCATGGAACCGCCGTGGCGGCTTTCTTTCCAAGACTAATTTCTGTGGGAGTAGAAATCCTCATCTTTCACCCCGAGATTCAAGCCCATCCCGTGTGTACTTCTAGCCATTGCAGCATCTACAATGATAGCAGTTAATAACGATCTGCTGCTTGGTGGACAGACAGAGGTAATAGGAAGACAAACACTTTAAGGGCCCTTGTTCTCTCAGCCCCATACGCTGTCCGCCACCCCCACCCCCGGCCCCATCCCCACCCGGCTCACTGGAAGGCAAAGGTGCTGCCATAGAGCTTCTTGGCGGTCCGGAACCGAGCCTCCTTGGCAGGAGGGCTGCTCAGCAGGAGGAACTGGTGTGAGGTGTGCATGAACTTCAGCTGCTGCCCAGGGTGGGGTGGGAACAAGAAAGCAGAAAAGAAAGAGATCAGGGAGGGAAGGGTTGGGAGCTTATACTGGCCCCAGATAAAGGAAAGAAGCTTCGATCCGCAGCCTGAGGTTGAGGGACAGAGTCCAGTAGGCAGGGCCAGCAGCTAACTGGTGGGGAGCACCCCACCCCCCGCCCCCGCTCTGCCTGAAACTTCAAGGGTGGTCACTTACCCTGCTGAGAGGTAGTTTGACAATGTGTGACCGGTTGCTGGAGATGATCCTGGGAAGAAACCGAAAAAAGGAAAACACAGAGTAAGTGTGTGGTGTGGCCATCCTACACACAACAGCAGCCTCCTTCTGCCTCCGCAGGAAACAAGCAAGAACTCCAGGATGGCCTGAATTATGTGACATGATGAGGGCACTATCTGGACATTCCTCTTCAGAGGAAACACTTGAGTATAAAAATGTAAGATGGAAAACGCCAGGTCAGAAACCAGTTAGTTTCTGGAAAGTTAAACAACACACACAAAAAACTAAGGGGAGGGCAAGGAGTGGAAGTGGGCTGCTCTATCTGGGGAGAGCAAAGCCCAGAACAAAAGGAAGAGCGCAGGGAGTAGTTACAAAAAAGTGCAGAGAGGTGTTTATTAGGCTAGAGACAACCTATAGCGGGGAGACAGTATGGAGACAGTACCAGGGCGCATGAGCTCTTCTGCCTGAAGGTTCTCTCGACCAAGAAGGACTGGCAATAGAGCTAACATCGGGGTTGGAGAAAGAAACACCAGTAACGAGAACAACCTTCTTGAGGAGTCACGGGCCAGCCAGGCTGTGCCCACACTAACCTTCAAGAGCAGGAGAGGCAGAAGCGTGAAACACCGAGGACTCAGCAAGGAAACGTTCGTGGATCATTTTGGAGGTTTATTTGTGGGGGGCACGCTATGTAGGGGCCACATCCTAAGGCCATTCTTCCCTGCTGAGGTAGGAGGTTGTGCTGAGAAGCACTGATGTCAAAGTCTGACTAAGAAGTGGGAGGAGGGGCTGAACCCCGGTGGCATAGTGGTTGTGCACAGGACTGCGGCCCACTGGGACGGAGGTTCAATTCCAGCAGTGGGGCTGGGCCTCCTACTCCCACCGCCGGAGAGCAGTGATGTCCCCCTCCAAAAAAAACAAAAAACAAAAACAAAAAAAGTGGGAGAAATCTATGCCAGAAAGAATGTGTGGGGTGTTGTGGTGTATGTGTGTGTATGCTGTGTGTGGTATATGTGTATGTGAGGTGTGTGTGCATAGTGTCTGTGGTGTGTGTATATGGGGTGTATGTGTATGTGAGGTGTGTGTTGTGTATGTGTACGTGGTATGTGTGGTATGTGTGTGTGGTAATGTGGTGTGTGGAGGTATGTGTATGAGTGTGGGGTGTGTATGGTATATGTGTATGGGAGGTATGGGGGGGTATGTGTGGTGTGTGTGTGTCCTGTGTATGTGTGTGGTGTGAGGTGTATGGGTATGTGAGAGGTGTGTGGGGTATGTGTGAGGTGTTTGTGTGTGGTGTGTGTGGGTGTATGTGCGGTGTATATGTGGGTGTGTGTGTGTATGTGTGTGTGTATGTGTTGTGTGTGTGTGTGTATTTGTATGTGGTGTGTGGGAATGACAAGGCAAGGAGTGGAGGGCTGCAGGGACAGAGCAGCATTTGGTTCAGAAGAGGCACTGATGACAATGCCTGCGGTTCTGGATATCCCACATCATCCAGGGGACAAAGAGTGCTGGGGAAGAAAACTTCCCTGAATGTATGGAAGACATCATTACAGGAATAGAATCAAATCCTGCATTGAAGGAGTTGTCAGGAACTTATTGGGAAATAAGGAACACCTAAAAAAGAACGTAGGCATCATAGCAGAATCTGCAGGTTCTTTGTAAATTCTTTCTGAGCCCTTCTCGAGACTGCGAGTATAAAGAGAGGCCCAAGAGAAAGCACCCAGGATGTCAGTCACTTTGAGAACAATGCTGAAGCCATCACAAATCGAAGGCAGAGGCTCCCTGTGTAACAAACCCTTAGGAAACGATGAGCCATTCTATCCATACCACTGCAGAAGAGGGTGGGCCAGGGGGTCCAGCTTGTCCATCTGCTTCTTGATTTCCAAATATGAGCCCTGGAAAACAACAGCCATAAGGTTAGCACTAAGAAGAGGTGGGACCCCGCCCGCTTTCCAAAGACTGACTCTCGGGGTCCAGGGATAGGCACTGAGGCCACATGGGGGGCAAGAGGAGATAGGGCTCCCACCCTCAAGCTTGGGAAGACTCATCAATATGAATATGACTGAAGATGTTTACAAAACAACATGCAGGTGGGTCTCCCTCATTTTATGCAATTCCTACAGCCCTAAAATGTTGATTGGAAATTACAAAATGTCCCAGAAACATTAAGCAAAGGAATCCCTGCAGTAGAACTTTACACAGGCAAAGAGTCCTCTGTCCTATAGCTCATCCCACCTCGGTGCACTCGTGTTAATCTGAACTGTGACACATAGGATTTGCTGAGAAGAGGCCCACCTGTAAATGTGAGTACAAATGAATGTCTATTCATGCAGAGACTGCAGACGAGGGGTGGGGAAGTCTGGTGAGGGGCAGCCTTGAGTCAAAGATGGTCACTGCTCCTGTGGCTGCCCCACCCCTAGAAGGATAGAAGATGTAGATCCCTGGGTCTAGCCCTACCTCCAAGCCCCCTCCTCACCCTCCCCGCCCACAGCAGAGGCCTTGCCCTTACTTCCCTAATTGCCTCAAAATCATGGGGCAAACATTAAATATGGACAACTTGTGAAGAAGTTTGCAGCAAAGGTAAAGTTTGAGAGACATTAAAGATGAAGAGAAGGACTAAGAAACAACAAATAGAGAACAAGGACTGGGAAGGGTAAAGTGGGGCAACTAGAGAATACAGTGAGGGCACTGCGTAGAATCTCTAAAATCTCCCCCTCTCCCCTCACTCTCTCGGATCCCAACCAGAACAAGGGACACTGGCAGGCAGAGGGAAGGGGACAAGCAGAGGGCGCAATACCTGGGTCATCTCCCGGATGGACATCACACTATCCAGAGCTTTCTGAAGTCGCTCGTAATTTTTCTTCTGTGGGGGAATGAATGGGAAGAGAAGACCCAGGTGAAGATATGTAGAGCAGAACAGAATATGACAGAAAAGAGGGCCTAATCCACAAAAGAAACCTAGACCCAAAAGGGAACCATGTAAAATGTAAGGAAAAGAACATTAGGGGCTGAGCCCCGGTGGCGTAGTGGTTGTGTGCCGGACTGCAGCCCACTGGGATGGAGGTTCGATTCCAGCTCCAGGGAGCAAAGGCTGGGCCTCCTACTCCCACCACCTGAGGGCAGTGATGCCCAAACAAAACAAAACAAAACAAAAAAAAGAACATTAGGCCATATATCAGAGAAACCTGAAACTCCAATTTCATTCTCTTTTCAATCAATGGAAGTATGAGCCTAAGTCACTGAACTTCCCAGGGCCTGGGCATGACAAACCCGGAATGTTTGTAAATGAAGAAAACACCCACCACCTCCCTACAGCTGCTGAGGATTAAATGAAATCACCTTTGTGCATAATCTTGCATGTCACAGTGAGGCACTGTGCTGGGTCCCATACATTTTATTCCCTAGTTACAGATACTCAAATGACACCCAGGTCTGTCTGGCCTGTAGTTTTCCCTAGCATGTATGCTATTTATTCTTCTCCCCATTTTCCAATACACTCATCTTTGTAATCACTGAAATAGCGAATTCCTAGGGTTCAAAAGTTCCCAAGAAATAAGGTTTAGGACCTGCCTTCTTTTTACTGAGTTCCCATCCAGTTCTCAGGAGGGGTCTTGCTCGCTCCAGGGCTCATTCTCTCCAAACCTTACACACTGCTCCCGGGGCATCATGCGTTTCCGGAGACCATTTCACGGTCATGCAATCTACTTCTCCTTATTCCAAAATGCCGTGTGACTGGGATAGGTCTCGGTCTCCCATTATTATCTTTTACTGTTTCTATTTTTTAGTCCCATTTCCTTCCCAAGCAACTGTACCTTAGGGTTAAAGGCCAGTGTCTTGGGATCAGTGGGGTCCACCACAGAGGGATAAGGCTCAAAGATGATGCTTTTTCGAGGGGACTCTAATGCTGCCCTGCACATGGCCACCAGCAGATCGACCACCTTGGGAGAAAGGAGAGAGAAGGAGCAGAAGCTAAATGAGGTCCCAATCCTGAAAGCCACACTGTACCCAACCCAACTGTACCTTCTATGTCTCTCAGCATTTCTCCCTGGTGTGCTTTTTAAAAGACAGTAAATACGTTTGTGGTTCTATAATTAGAACTTACAAGCTCATTTTAAAAATTCATACTAAAGTGATTAAAGAAAAATAAAAATCATGTTCCACCACCTTAAAACAAACCTCAAGGCTAAGCCCCGGTGGAGTAGTGGTTGTGTGTGGGACTGCGGCCCACTGGGTTGGAGGTTCAAATCCAGCGGCAGCTCTCCAGGAGCAAGGCTGGGCCTTCTACTCCCACCACCAGGGCAGTGATGTCCCCAAAAAAACAAAACAAAAAAACAAAACAAAACAAAGCTCAAAGTATA
>PVJH01034201.1:0-20845 GCA_004026705.1 Nesogale talazaci | reverse complement strand
AAAAAAGAACACCAACCCCCCGCCCCTGCTCAATAGTGTCCTGCTTAAAATCTGGTCACTTAATTTAGGAGGAAGAGAGAAAAGGAAATGACCATCGGTAGGACTGTAGGATGAACCCAGGCATGGAGAGGGTCACACAAACCCCCAAACTCAATGCTGTAGAATGGATGGATTCCTATAGAGAGTTGTCTGAGACTGCTAAACTTTATGGGAGCAGACATTCTCATCTTTCTTCCAGGGACCAGGAAGAGGAGGGGGGATTGACATACTCATCTTGTCCTCATCTAACTCACAGGATCACCAACACTCCTTGTAGAGACTCCCAAACCAGACAGAACCCAGCAGAACAGCACCGAGCTCGGCCTGACTGAATAAAGGAAAACTCTGCAGTGGAACCGATCTTGAACTGAGTCTTACAGGCTTCTTTATGTGGAAAAGAGAGATGATGTCTTTAGGCTAGAAGCTTTTAATAAGTCTTTCTTGTCTGGTTGTTATGGCAGAAGATAGTTTGAACCAGTCTTTCCTGCTTGGCTGTGCAAACAGTGGGTGGTAGGAGTGAGGGAAAGAGAAATTGGGCATTTTTTCCGCAGGAGTTAAGACATGCAACCTCATCCAAAAGGTGATGGGTACGATTCATCCTCTTTTGAAGCAGGGGAGTTGCATTAGAAAGGATTTCATTGTTAGGCAGGGAAATGGGTATTTCTGAGCTATATGGGGATGTCAGAAGGAAATAAGCAGGTTGTTTCCGGAAATCCACATCTTGTTCTCAGAAGGAACAGATGATGAGAGTTGAGAAGTTTTCAGCTTGAAGGGGGATAAGATCCATTTGGTGCCTTCCTGGTGCTCTGAGAAATAGAGAGACAAACTGTCATTTGCAATCTCTGGACAATAAACCCACAAGCCATTATTGGTGACATATTTCAGCCTATTATTAAGAAATGAAGAAAAGAGATACCTTTGTGTGTCTGTATGTGATGCTTTGTCAATGGCTCTGGATTGCTCATCAGTTGGGAATTGGAGAGAGGATTTCCTCTCACTGGGTTTTGCTTATTATTACTATTTTACTTTTTTACAAACTGAAGGTTTATGGGAGCCCTGCATAGAGCTCGTAGATCGATGATGTTCTCCCAGCAGCACTTGCTCATTGCACATCTCTGTGCCACATGATGGTCATCCTCAGAGTATTTCAATTTTTTTTTCCATCCTGCTGAACAGAGTACTTGAAATCAAGCTAGAAATCCAAATTCAGGGAGCCTGTTTTAGGTGAAGGCTTTCCCTCTGTGCTCCCAAGAGAAGATCCCTGTGTCCTACCACACCCGTGGCTTGGAGTTCTATGTATACTCTTTGAACCAATCTTACCCTGAGTCTCAGAGGGTCTCAGTGCAGGAGTCCAGGGTCAAAGGATGCACTCCGGTCCAGTCACTCTTCTGTCGTGATGGTGCTGAGGACTTTTCCTCTCAGGATGTGCCTTTTATCTTTTTGACCCTTTATCTCTAGTATGAACAAAAAAGTGGCCCCACTCAGACCTCAAAGAAGTGCCCCTTGCATTAGATCGGGTCTGTGATTTGAGTAAAGGTGTTTCATCTGATCCTATTGTTGCTCTATTGATCTAATCTTCCATAGCAAAGCCTGGACAGGTTGTGTGAACACATCACACACATGCAATTACATGGAGACCTGTTCAGGGCAATCCTGTAGGACAGGTAGAACTGTTCCAGAGAATGTCTGAGAATGCAAATACATATAGGCACAGACAGCCTCATCTTTCTCCCACGGAGCAACGGGAAGGTTTGGATGACCAGCTTTGTAGTTAGTAGCACAAACTCACTATTCTACCAGGGCTGTTTTTATTTATTTAAAAATTTATTTTTTATCTAAAGTATCAGTTCCCCTCCCTCCCCACTTCTACCCTCATGACTCTTGATGGAATTATAAACTATTACTAATTTCATCTCTTACACTGACCGCTAGCTCCCTTACCTCAGGGTTTCTGATTTTTGTTCCCTAGAGAGGTGTGTGTGACTGTGTGTCCACTATCCCTATCAATCCCCCTCCCTTTCCTGGCATCCCCCTACCCTTCTGGTATCACTACTTCCATTCCTGCTTCAAGATTCTACATATCCTGGGCTCTTTTCTCTTAACTGTACCTATGCACATGTTCTGATCTACTAGGGGTCTTTTTATTAATATATAGCAGTCAGGATTTGCAAATTTTTTTTAAAAATCCAAATAAACCCTCATTGCCATTCTGCTCAATGCTGACTCATAACAATTTTGTGGGACAGGGAAGAACTGTTTCTGTGAGTTTCCAAGTCTTGTGACTGTTTGTGGGAGTAGAATACCCCTTTTTTATTTCCCACAGAGGGGCTGGTTGTTTTGAAATGCTGACCTTGCAGTGATCAGTCTAACATACAGACTAATTACATCAAATCAGAAAATAGAGGCTAAGCACTGAATACTAGGAGTTACAGTCTGACCTCGTTGACACGTATTCTAGGAGATGCGATTCGAACAATAGATACTGGGTTGAGGCAGGTGTAAATTCTTTGTAAAAACTCTCTGTTCTAGTGAAGACCTCTGGGAGCCAAATCCAGTGCTGAGAAAGTGTGCTGATGGAACTAACAATCCAAAGGTCACTAGTGGACCACCTTTCTTAAGGGCTGAGATGTAGCTTCACATAATGAGAGGTCTTTGTAGTAATTGTAGACACAGCCTTTCAATTAGAAGCAAATAATGAAGCAAAAGTTCTTGAGAATCTGTAGCCTTCATCTTGTAGCCAAAAGGTCAGGATTGAAAGAGTTATTGCCTGGGACCTCCAGGGAAGGGATCTCACATCTCTGTTACACCAACGCTTATGAGTCATAGAACATAGACCCATCTTTAAGGCTTATTAGTTAGTTTTTTTTTCTGTTTTATTCTTTTCAGAAGCCTTTAAGAAAATGTAGTCCTAAAACAAGTACATTTTAATGAAAAGAACATTTTAAACTGGAGAAACCCATAGAATAGTTTTGTGTGTGCATGTGTGCACATTAATATTCCTAGGATAAGTATAATATGTTACACATGATCTATATTACATACACTCAGTAAATTATGTTACCACCTATAATATTTTATAAATGGTAAATCATGATTGTAAAGGACAGAATATTTAAGATGACTCCTAGCAAAATGAGAGAAGGGATGATTTTGAAATATCTCTTCCTTCAGTTTCAGCTTAATATCCATTTCAGTGACAAACATGGACCAGTTTGGTATCCAGCTGAACAGAGAATCGGAACCATTTCATATGACATTTCACATGACATTTTGAATTAATTTGCCTTTGCAACAATAAAACGAGTATACTAGCACATATTGTTGATGGAAAATTTCAGCACAGCACTTGGACTCTGTTCATTGGAGCCATAGAAAATTGCCAATATTTAAACACCTCTAACTGACAATAGGGCCATTTATATGGCTCTGCATAAGGTATGCCTCAGTTCCAGTCTAAGCTAGATCACAAAGAAATTTGATTAACCCCCCTCTTCAGGATTCAACTTTTTTAAATATAATTTTCTCATCTTGCTAAATTCAGACAGCCTTAGCAACCTGTTAAGATACTATGTGGGTAAATGAAACCCTGGGTGAAAGACACTTTGAAAATGGTGAAATGATTGGATTGCGTTTAGCATCCTGGGAAGTTGTTGGGTTTATAAGCATTCAGTCCCTTCTGGTTCCTCAATGCCTTCATTAGAAGGAGGTTTATCTGTTTTTATTATGTGCTGAGTATAATCTGACTTTTCTTCCATTTTGTGTTTATTCTCGAAATAGTTTTCTTCTTTCCTTGGATTTACTATACATATTCCTTCAGAATGGGAAGAATAGTTAGTATACAATTAATTACTGACATATACACAGGCTCTCTGGTTTGTTCACCCTAGAAAATGTCCTGTGAAATATCTACTGTGAGGTTTTCCCTCTACTGTTGGAAAACTTAAGTGAATTTCCTTACAATTTCCAAGAGCTTTAAGTACTTTCTGTCGGTGGTGTTCATGTTGGTGCTGGTAAAAGTTAAAAAAAAAAAAAAAAAAGCTGGCCCAGGATTTCTTCGATTATTCATGCTTTTTAAAAATCATTCTTTTTATTATTATTAAACCTTTTTGTATTATTATCATTCAGGTTATTGTATAAACATTGATCAGATAGGATTTTAAAGACATCTATCCTGGCTAGTGGGGAGTCCTTGGCAATACCAGTGATGAAAAGCAAGACAACTAACAGAAGGGTTGGCTGTTCAAATTCATGGAGGTACCTTGAAATAGAGACCTGGTGGTCTGCTTCCAACAGGCCACAGCCATTGAGAACTTGACAGAGCACTTCTCCTCTGACATGCTTTGGGCAAAACAAACAAAATGGCAATTCCCAAACTCACTGATACCTGATCCATTCCTTCCTTGTAGTGACCTTCTAGAACAGAGTAGCACTGTCCCTCCTTTGGATTTCCAAGTCTATCCGTCTTCATGGGAGAAGAACGCCTAATTTTTCTCCTATGAAATCGCTGGTGGGATGGAACTGTTGACCTTGCTGTTAGCAGCTCAACACCTAACCACGATGCCAGAACACCTCTAGTAGGCAAAGTCTTCCCGGAATATACATCGGCAACCGATTGGCTCTGATTTCTCCCTTGTCTTCTCCTGGCCTAATTTACTAAGGGTGTCCACCCTCTGAATACTCCAGCACTCACTTCTCTCTACCCACTTACTGTCCAGTCATCGACCTGGAGTGACTTTTCTTGCTTGCCTGCATCTTGGACTAGCCACAATTGTTCTGATCAGACAGGTCCAGTGCCAACACTCTATGAAGTCATCACCTTCCCAAAGACAATTAAGTATACGTACCTCTGGGGCTCCCATAGCACCGCTCTCATTCTGTGTATCTCCTTACTCAGCTGCCTCTCTCTCATCTGTGACCTCTCACAAAGCAAAGGATTCTCTGCACTTATCTTTGCTTCCTCGGGGCCTATAAACTCAAAGAACACTTTATAAGAATGAATAAAAGGTACATTTTCTCAGTTTTTATGGATCCTGCTAGTCCTACATAGACTGTCCCCAATGAGAGTTCTGATCTTTCAGTGCATCCTCTTAAGCGGCTTGTAGTACCAACGGGAAGAGCCATCAAAGACTTGACAAGAGGAGATCGGAGCTCTGCTACTTGAATCCCTAATCCTGGCAGGGTACGAAAGGGTGTGGCCTGAGTTCTTTGTTGGCAGCAGCATCTAGCGTTGACAGTGGGCCTTGACTTCGTTGGATGCTATAGACATTTGAGGTCATTCAGCTAATTACAGCCACAGGATAGCTGATTCGGAAAAAGGGACTGTCCAACTGTGCTTTATCTCTCAGGGGGCACATCTGTCCTAATCTGTACATATCCTCAGACTGGATATAAGAGGGACAATATTGACTGATAGTTGGGATATAAATGAGAGAATGAATCATGGGAATAGCAAAGTATCCCTAGAATAATGGGTAGATCAATCTGAATCTCTAGAGAGAAATGGAGGATGAAAGATATTGTATTTGTTGAAAACTGGGTCCACTGTTAAGAAAAGTTAGCAGCAGGAGAAGACGCTGTGTGTTTCTTTTCTACAGAAAAGGGGTCATGATGAATCATGATGCAGAGAAACAGGCTTTGATAGCAAGCTAGCAAACTAAATTGCGTGATGAAAGAGTTCACTTCCTTATCCTCTAAGCAGGAAATGGACAGTCATCTTGAAGAGACTTAAGAGTGTGCAGAATTGAATTAAACCAATGTTTCTCAACTGTGATTGTGCAGGTCAATTCCCTAAGTGTTTGCTTATCTATCAATTCGTATTCCCAAGAACTGGGTGGAACCTGATGCTCAGCCTTTCCGAGGTCCCAAAGTGATAATGACACTGCTGCCCACTGGGCCACACTCTGAGGAGAAATGCACATGAAAAGCTCAAATGGTGGCAGTATTTCAGAGCTGGAAGCTGCATCCATTTCAGAATCAGAAAGATCTGCTTTGGGGTTTCCCATCAGCTACAATTACAGAGAATCTGTTCATTCATCTAATTGTTGCTTTACATATCTCTAAAATGACAGCACCATTGTTTTCTTTCTACTGTCTTGGTCAGAGATAAGGGAGAAGATGCAAGTAAAATATCCCATGTGGTGTTCAGCATACAGTTTGCTCTTAAGTAATGCCAGTGATTCTAACAGTGCTTTATTGATATTGTGCTTCCCATTCCTAGGATTTTATGATTCTGATTTATTTCCATACATATCAGAAGTTAAAAGGAAAACAACTGCAGTGTGAAATTCAATGGAAGTAAGTGTTATTGTTCTGGCTCTGTAACTATTTGATATTACGCTAACAAAACCTAGTCCAGTACAAAAGTACCCTTCTGGACCCAACTGAACTATCATCTATTGTGTTTCCAGACACACCATGGGTGTTCTCATTCACTAGTTTGGACCCTGTGTTGTGCTTCCCATAGGCATCTCTTACAGAATCCATCATGGAATTAGACTCACAACTAGGTCTGTCTTCAATGGAACTTTTTTTTTAACTCAAAGGCAAAGCATTACAAGACATTATGTTCCCAATATTTCAATCAAACTCCATTCATGGTACAAAGCCAACGATTTCAAGTAGTTGAGTGAAAATATGGATGGACAGAGAAATGGATTAATAAACTGGGAAAAAATCAGCCCCATTTAAACCCTTCCTAACCTTGACTGAAATTTTCTCGTTGTGGCCAAGTTTTAGCCTAAGATTTTTTTGAGGAGAGTCACTATTAAAATGTTTTCAACCCAGGGCTGAGCCCCGGTGGCTCTGTGGTTGTGTGCGGGTCTGCGGCCCTCTGGGTTGGAGGTGCAAATTCAGCAGCAAGACTTGGTCTCCTACTCCCACCACCAGAGGACAGTGATGCCCTCAAAAAACAAAAAGAAATGTTTTCAACCCAAAATTATAAAACTCATCATCTCTTTGAGGAGGTTGGAGTTTAACCACAGATCCTGGGAACTAGATAGACACATGGGAATCCATATCGCTGTGCAAGAACAAAGGAGGACAGAGGCATGGCAGAGCCATCCGAGAGCATGCAGTCCATTTCAAATGCACTTGGAGCGGCCAGCGGTTAATTAATTCATAAGCCTATCTCTGCACCAGCTCACGAATAAGAAATTTGGAATGGGGAAACTGCTTTCGTGGTGTATTTTGCTGTTTACGGGAAGACACTCCTCCTTTGGCACTCAATGCAGACATTTAATTTACAGCCACAAGAGAATGTAAGAGATCATCCTTGAGCAAATACAAATGGTCAAAAAGTTTGAAGTCCCAGTGTCTAAGGAATTCTCTGAGTGACCTTGCCCATCTTTCTCGTCTACAGACAATGCTGGCGTTGTTAGGTATTTTTGGAGTTACACAAACCCAACGTACAACAAGAAGAAACAGCTCCAAGCCCTCGCACCCTCCTCCCATTCAGTCCTATGTTTGAGTCGTTGGGTGCAGTCAGTGTGTCCATCCCTCTCCTTGAAGTTTTTCTTCTGCTTACTGAAAATTCTATTGTACCAAGTAAACTCACTGACATCGAGTTGTTGCTGACTCAGCCACCCCCTCTGCATCTCTGAGACTGTCATTATTTGCAGGAGTAGAAATCCCAGTCTTTTGCAGAACTTTCAGTGATTTCAAACTGCAGCTCGCAGGCCTGCACATAACCAGTACACCATCAGGGCTCCCATTTTTACCAACATGCTGTCCTTTCCCAGGAGCTGGTCTCTCCTGTGTTCAAATGATATGAGATGAAGTATCCTCACCCTTGCTGGGGAGAAACATTTTGGCTGCCCTCTTTGCGGGACAGATTTGTTTGTTCTTCTGACAGTTCACGGTGCTGTCAATAGTCACTGCCAGCACCCAAAATCCAATGCATCTGTTCTGCAGTTTTAATGACTCATTGCTCCACTCTCATAAGTATGAAAGATCATTGAAATTCTGGTACACCTGAGCTCTCAAAGTGATACCCTTGTTCTTTGACGCTCAAAAGAGTTCTTGTGTGGTGAATGTGCTCAATGCAGTAAGCCATGTGATGTGTTGACTACTGATTGGATCATGAACATTGATTGGATCCAAGCAAAATGATCCCTGACAGCTGCCAACTGTTCTCCATTTGTCATGATGATTTCTGTTGGTCTGCTGATGAGAATTTTGGTTGTCTTTACATTGAGTCCCATTCCATACACACGCTATCATAACTGTCAGGACAATCCTATGCTAAACTATCCTGGTAGTCTGAGATGTTGGGGCTTACGATTCATTCCTTGCAAATGTTTTCAAATGCTACATAGGGAAATCAGGTCTCACACAACACCCTTGGCACTCCAATGAGTGCCCAGTACCGGCCACTTCTCTTGAAATGAAAAAAACAGGAAAGACTGGTGATTTTATTTTTGTGATTGTTGGTAATGGTAGTAGTGTCCATAATGATGAAAGCTACTGTTGATGGACTGCTTGCTGTGAGTCCCTGAAAGAAACAATATTTGGTGGCATAGTGGTTCAGGGTTCAGCAGCTAGCTGAAAAGTCAGCAGCTCAACAGGAGAAAGAGAGGGTAATCTGCTTTCGTAAAAATGAACAGCCTAGGTGGGGTAGAAAGGAGTGACTGATTATAAGGATTATAAGGATCTACATATAACCTTCTCCCAACGTCTCACTGCCATCAAGTTGCCATCATGGCAACCCACTGTAAGTTCGCTCAGGCTACACATCTTTCCGGGAGCAGACAGTTTCACTTTCTTCCCTGGAACAGCTGGTGGATTTGAATTAAGTTCTGTAGGTCACTCTCTGGGCCCTTAGCATCAGTCAACTATGAGTCAGACTGACTGTGGCAATGAGTTTGTCATCACTGCATGGTGCAAATGGATTACTCTTGACTAGTATGAAGATTGGTGGTCTCAGCTTACTCAGTAGTGTCACACGTTTTAAAAAAAAAAAAAAAAACCTGGGGCTGAGTCCCGGTGGCATAAGTGGTTGAGTGCGGGACTGCAGCCCGCAGGCTTGGCGGTTCAAATCTAGTGGCGGTTCTCAGGAGCTGCACTGGGTGGCTTCCACAACCATTAGAGGGCAGTGAGGCCCACAAAAAAAAAAAAAGCCTGAGGGTCTGCAGCCTTAAAGATCATAGCCAAGGAAGCTATAGAACAGGGTCTGGGAACCATGGGTTTGATTTTATTTATTTTGCCTTGTGTGTCCAACATTGTGATCACTTCTTTATGTGCATTCTTTTTTTTGGTTGCTTTGAATCTTTTTAAAAATCATTTTATTTGGGGCTCATACAACTCATCACAATCCATATATCCATCCATTGTGTGCAAAGCACGTTTGTAAATTTGTTGCCATGATCATTCTCAAAACATTTTCTTTCTACCTAAGCCCTTGGTATTAGTTTCTCAGTTTTCCACTTCTTCCCCATTCGCCCCCCCACCATGAACCCTTGATAATTTATAAATTATTATTAATTTGTCATATTTTACACTGCCCAATGTTTCCCTTAATCCAATTCTCTATTGTGCATGTCCCAGGGAGAAGGTTATATGTAGATCCTTATAATCAGTCACTCCTTTCTACCCCACCTCGTATTGTCACTCTCACAACTGGTCCTGAAGGGATCTTCTGTCCTGGGTTCCCCTTGTTTCCATTTTTCATATGTGGTAGTGTACATCCTCTTGTCTAGCCAGATTTGGAAGTTAGAATTGGGATCATGATAGTGAGGGGGGGGGGAACCATTAAAGAACTAGATGAAAATTGCATGTTTCATTGTTGCTTCACAGTACCCTGACTGACTAGTCTCCCCTCTATGACCCTTCCATAGGGGGATGTTACTTCACATTGTCTTTGGGCCCCCCATGTGTACTCACCCTCATTTATGATGATAAAATTTTTACTTATGTGATACCTGACACCTGATCCCTTTGGCACCTTGTGGTGACACAGACTGGTGTGCTTCTTCCATGTGGAGTTTGTTCCTTCTGAGCTAGATGGCCACTTGTTCACCTTTAAGAAGACCCCAGTTGGTATATCTTTTGATAGCCAGGCATCATCAGCTATTTTCACCACATTTGCATATGCAAACATTTGTCTTCAGGGATCCTATCAGAAAGATAGGCATGTAATGGTGTGATTTTCTGTTCTTTGATGCCTGATACCTCGTTCCTTTGACACCTCATGTTCACACAGGTGGGTGTGCTTCTTCCATTTGAACTTTGTTGCTTCTGAGCTATATGGCCACTTATTTACTTCCAAGCCTTTAAGACCCCAAATACTATATCTTCTGATAGCCAGGTACCACTTGTGCTTATGCACACATTTGTTTTGTTTTGAATCTTTATCAAATCCTGAGACCCCCAAAGTCAAACTGACTCTCATGGAGTCCACTGCAACCCATAGTGGTTTTGTAGGACAATGGGCTGCCCATTGTTGAGTTAGCAATCAAAGGTCTTAACCACTGTGCCCCCAGGATTCTTAAACTTGGAGTGGTCTGTGCTTCCGTCCTATGTGAGAGAACAGGAAAGTCAGATAAGAGAGGTCAGGGAGCATAATCAATGTCAGACTGCTGTGTGGACAAAGACCTGCTCTGCACCAGGAGGTTGTCAGTCTACCCATTCCAGAAACAAGACATTGCCATTAAGTAGACTTTGACTTGGGATGTTCCCATGTACATTACAGTAGAACTGGTTTGATTAGGTTTGTAGGACACAGCTTTGCTACAGAAGATCACTGGATTATTCTTCTGAAGTATTAGTGGATGAACCTGAACCTAAAGACACTCAGGTATCAGTCAATTGCTTAAGCATCTGCACCACCCAATAAATAGGATCTCCAATTCCACAATGGCTGTTTGATTTGCAGAAAATACAAAAGCTCTTATAAATATCCCTAAGAGAGAGACTTCCAAGGCAGAATGTTTTCTTTGAATCCTAACATCTCAGAGCAATGTGTTTCTCATCTCTTACGAAAATGCTTCAGAGAAGAAATCAGCTGTTTCCCAGCCTGTCTCTCGGAGGTCTCCCCTGGAGCTCTATTCCCAGCGCTGGCCATTGAAGGCTTTAATTAGTCCTACCTGTAATTTGTGGCTTTCATAACATGCTCCCCTCCTCCTGAAGACTGTTATAGGCCTTGGCTATGGGAGACAGGAGGCCAGAGGTAAAGTTAACTCTGGCATGAGACAGTCAGTCTGCACGCCTAAGGTTGGGGCTCCAAAACATCCCTTCTGGGGTCTTCCTTAATTTGGGGCCTGAGTACCTCCTTTATCTCAGAGGTAATGGACCTGTAACTTATGGATTTCCTTACATTCAATATAGCTTAGGCACTGAGAATCTGCCAGCTCCATGGCCAGGTTTGTAAGTGAAATGGGATGGCCTGACTTCATACTCAATGGATACCTTTTGCTGCATATTTCTCCTTTTAGAAAAATCAATAGATAGTTTATGATGTCTTTCAGAGAGATGGAAGAAGTAGAAATCAGATTTTGCCATATTATTATGGTAACTAAGCACCCTGGGTTTTCTTAAGGAGATCCATTTTCAAATATCCTCTCCTGTACCTAAAGTGGATATCAGGTCAATGTTTTCTGAGTTTTGATTGGGGAGATACGCTTTCTTCAGACTTCAGAATCAAGGAGAAAGTCTTTTTAGAATACTAATTTATTTTTGGAGAAGAGAGTGAGAAGTGTGTGTGTGAATGTGTGTGTGTGTGTGTGTGTGTGTATGTGTGAAGAGAAAGGCTGCTTCAAAATGCTCATGGAAAAATTCCATTATAATTTTATTTCACTCGTCCTTGGACTTTTTGAAAATATGAGTGTGTGCATTGGTAGATATATAGATAGACTATTTCTTCACTCTCTAGAGTATTGAAGGCGCTATGGTTAGTGCTGTCCTGGTACATATAATATTAGCAGATTAAATGCAGGAGGGAAAAGAGGCTGCTTGCTGTCACAAAGATTTACAGATTTGTAAACCCTATATAAGGCCACTGAGAGTCAGAGTGGGCATGATCTCAGTGGGTTTTGTTTGGTCTTGGGGGGGTTGTACTTCTATAATGCATATGGGGAAAAGGAGGCTGAGAATTTAGGGGAGCATCTTGTGCTGGGATACTAGATGAGATCCTAACCTTGCAAATTTGACTTTGATGTCTGTGGTCATTTTCTGAGATCATCCTATCACTTCAAACACCTTAGAGATACAATTCTTTTTTATCTTCATGTATTTCAATTTCTAACAAACAGTAATTCACCATGGGTCCGAAGCCCTGCTTGTGGTTGTTTTCTAAGGATATACCCACTAAAGACATAACACAGACACAAGGGCATTTGGCCCCAGTTGCCAGGGGAAGCAGTAGCTTGCTCAATGCACAGACCCTCTGTCTTTTTTTCCCCAGCCTCTACCCAGTCCATCCTCGTGGAACTCCTTCCGTGCCTGCTCCTGCAAGATGTGAAATCAAATGCCACACACCTGAGCTGGCATCTGCCTGAAGCGGGGTGATTGATTGCCATGCACTAATTACTGGGAAGCTTTGGAAGTGGGTGAGAGGAACAGAAATGATCACAGAACAGTTAAAAAGAGATTTGTTTCTCCTTGTGCTGCTCCACTGTCATTTGCAAATGCCTATTGGTTTCTTTGCAGCCTGTTTGTGATTAAGAATCCTGCTGAGATGACACTTGGTGGTTTGAGGAGCCAAGCATTATGTCTGCATTTCTGCAGGTAATTTATGGGATGGAACTGGAGAAGATCATCCACGTTTCACAGAAGCCAGTCTCCTCCCTCTTCATCCACTTTTCTTTTTAACTCTTTAACAATTAACACAACAAGCATTCAAGTTCTTGGATGAGCGGGTATTTCTACTGTCCCCTTGCTGTTTCTCTTACATACAGACAGAAAACCCAAACCTAAGTATCCTTCATAAAGGGAAAGACAAATGTATCTTTCTGGTAATTGATTTGGCAGATATGCCCATCACGTCTCGACATTGGAACCTTTATATATGTCACTGATGGAGGTGTTGGAACGAAAGTGTATATTCAGGGAAATCACACAGGTTTGCAAGATTCAAAATTGTAAGAGTGACCCCTAGTGACTGTGGAACTGCTGAAATCTTTACTAACACTCAATGCTGTGTGGAATGTGACTCTAGACAGAAAAAACAGTCACGCTTCATTCATTTGAAAAAAAAAAAAGTCCCCAATTTTTTTATTCTTCTGCTCTGAATGCACTATAAATGTACTAAAATACTCAAAAAGAATATTTTCTCCCTCTCAAAAAACAAAACCAAAAACCCCACAGAGATCCCCATATTTATATTTCAGTATAAGTCAAAGAGCTTGTATTTTGGACCTACTGGGTGCAATATCTCATGAAGGTAAAGAAAAATGAAGAGACAGAGGTCTTCACAGGGCTTCTGCTATATTTCCGGCCTCATCAACAAAACTCCCATCTCATGGGTGCAAGACAGGGCAGTCAGAGAGCCTGTGACCTAAGTGTGATAAGCATGTCATCTGGCACTCGGGGAAGGGAAGTGGCTGTGCTTAGAAGGGTGGATTTAAGAGCATGACTGATGGAAGAAGAGATCGGCTTTAACAAGTTGAGTGTAAACATGCACTCAATATAATCCTTTTGTCAGGGTAGCTAGTAATTCAGCAGGGTTGAAGCAAGTGGAGCTGTCAAGATGAGGTTGAAGGGATAGAGATGGACAAAAAGGAAAACTAAGACATAGGGATGAGGCAGCTCAGAAGATGTCTTGAATGCCCTAATTGAACAAGATGATGAAGGCAATGGGGGGTTAGATTTAAGAAAAAGGGTAATGTGCATACAGTTGTATTTCACACAAGTATGAGGGGATTACCCCCCCCCAAAAAAAAACTTGGCATTTTTTTTTCAAAACTATGTATTGAGATTTCTTTTATAAAATAACTGTATCACCTTCAATGTACTCCCCATCACACTTATATTTGTCAAATCACTGGTCCTGTTCTTGAAAACACTTTTCAAATGCAACTGTTTGGATGACTTGACAGCACTTTCCTCTTTTTTTTTTCTTTACCTCTTTTTTTTAGAGGGGGGGGGCATCACTGCCCTCTGGGGAAGTAGGAGGTCCAGCCTTGCTTCTAGAGAGCTGCTGCTGGATTTGAACTGCCAATCCAGTGGGCCCCAGTCCAGCACACAACCACTATGCCACCGGGGCTCAGCCCACTTCGCCTCTTTTGTGTCCTCAGATTGCTGCTCTTTTGTGTCCCTCTGTATGCGTGCCAACATAAAGAAGTCACTTGGAGTGAGGTCATGTGAGTATGTATCTTGGGTCAAGAAAGGCATGTTGATTTTTTTTGCAGTTGGTATACTGAGATGGCTTCATGAGCTGGTGCATTGTCATGGTGGTAAAACTGGTCTCCTATCTGCCATAAATCAGGCATTTCTTGTTGCACATTGTTATGAAATCTTTTCAGCAACTCTAAATAGAAAGCTTGTTTAATAATCTGACCTGGTAGAACGAACTCCATATGCACTATTGCCCTCAAATTGGGGGGGGGGAAATAGAAAAACTAAGCAAATGAGAATAATTTTGGGGGGAGTACCCCCTCATATATATGACTTCAGAATAGACTGAAATTTGGAGGCATGCAAGATTAAATGCAAAAAAAAAACCCCAAACATATGAGATGTTTTCAGTATTTCTAATAAAAAATAGCTGATGGCTCTTCTCTCTTCATCTAGATTCTAGGTTCCCCAATTTGTCTGATCCTAGGCAACACCTGGAGAGCTGGTGAAACTACAGATCCCTGGACTCCCTCTGACATCTATTGAACCAAAATCTCTAAGGAGAGGAGCCCAGGAATCTGTAGTTTCACCAGAATGCCATAAATCAGGCATTCACCCATATGCTTCCCATGAGCAGTCAAGTTTGGGAATCTATTCTCTAGGTCAGTGGTTTTCAACCTGTGGGTCGAAACCACTTTGGGGGCTTAATGACCCTTTCACAGGGTCTTCCCAATTCATAACAGTAGCCAAATTACAGTTATGAAATAGCAACAAAAATAATTTTGTGGTTGGGGGGTCACCACAACATGAGAGGCTTATTAAAGAGTCGCAGCACTTGGAAGGTTACCGACCACTGCTCTAGGGCATAGTTTTCAGGAGCATTGCTTTATTTTTTCATTGAAATCTGTAAACGTGAAACCCAATAAGTAAATTTGGACTCATAGAAATGCTAAGAAAATTAACATTGACTTTAATCAGGAAATATTGTTACATCTATATGTAATGTGTTTTTATATAGCTACATATAAATACATGACTAGAAATGCTACACATAGATGCATATGCATATACCACAATGATATTTAATAATGAAAATATATCCATGCGTACTGATATAGTCTGGTGATACCTAATAATGACAAAATAACTATTTTGGCAATAGAAACATGCAAAATTCACTCATTTCCATATAGTTAAAGATAACTCTCTGACTTACAACAGACAGATGATTAACTGGGGAATTAACAGCATGACATTTATTAGATCTAAATCTTTGAAATCTTCATTACATGCAATGACGACTATTCAATAACTTAGTACAAAGCTGATGAGACTGTGTCATCCCTAGATTATTGCAATGTCTCAACACAAATCCAAACTTGGAATCACACACCTTGGGGTGAGGCTAATAATTCATCTTTCTTATACATACCTCGATTCACCTTCCTTCTACCAAACATTCTCTGATCAAAAAAACAAAAACAAAATACATGATCAAGAACATGATTCTTTCACATCTACACTTTAAGGAAGGCCTCTTTGAGATCAACCAGAAAAGAGAAAACAAAACATCTTGGTAACAGGGAAAGCAAACTGCACTCAAACCTGTAATGGGCACACTGTGGTCTGGTTTCCTGTTGTCTCCTTCAGATTCCAAGGCATGTCTTCTGTTTTCTCAATTTCTAAAAAAGAAATGATTTTCAGTAAACGTTTTTACTCCTTTTTAACTTTCCTAGAATATTTGTGTATTTGTAACAACTTCATCTTTTGTTCCCAAGCCATTTCATTAAGTGCTACTTCAGACATTATCCCATTCATTGTTCAAGGACATCAAGCAGTATTGTACAATGTCAACCACAGTCTCAAGACATTCCCTTCTTAGTTCAACTCTTTTATATCAGCTCCCTTTTACCCTCATCTAGAATCCTGGATTTCATAGATGAAAATATAGAAAAATTCATAACAAAGATTCAATAAAACTACCCCAAATCACCAAGTACAACAGAGCTAAGCCACAATATGAAAACAAGGAAATATTTAAAATCAGATCAAGTCGTAAGTGTGTTGCAAGGTAGATCAAGTGACAAAATTTTAACCATTCAAGTCAGATTTATCATTTTAATCTACTGTAATCATCTCCCCAATACTCTCTGGTCATCAGGTTATTGCCATCCTCAATTATAGTTAGAAGGAAATCACTGGAGACCTATTCCCTGTGCATAACCTGCAAATGTATTTTGGGTTTACATTGTCTTCTATATCCTTTTGCTCGCCAAAATCTCACAATTTAAACTCTAATACTACCCCCTCCTTCAGATTTGGATTAGTTAATTTACAACCCTTGACTCATGCGTGTTCTTCCATGTTGTGTGCTTCTTCCAGGTGGACATAGTTGTCATCTCACTTAGATGGAAGCTTCTTTGGAAACACAACTTTAAGGCCCCAGAATCTATTTTGGATAGAATTAGCTGGGTACCATCTAATTTTTTCACCACATTTTTCGATAGCACTCTCATATTCTGTGTTTCCTTCTTGAGACGAGGATCAAATAGGCAATGCTTCAAGAAAGAATTGTCTTTAGACTGGAGTTGGGATTAAGTGTGTGCCTCAAATAGATTGCTGGATCTATGTTTTTATTTGCTTCTGGTTGACAATAGAGATGTACTTTTTGATCTGTGATAGAGAATGTTATCTGGAGCAAAAGGACTTTCTGTTTACAATGTCACTGATTAACCCAGGGGACTAATTTTGAAAACACTTTTGAGCGAGAGAGAGAGAGAAATGTAGGCTAACTACAAACCACAGTCCCTGGATTATTCACTTGTACAGAACACATCCTTAAATGCCTGGACACTATTTGCACAAAACATGGAAATTGGTGGTCTCGCTAAACTCATAGAACTGTGACAATGTCAGTCACGAGTTTGGTGGAATAAGACAGATCTTCATATAGCAAGTAGGGAATTGAAGTAGCAAGCAACTGCTAGTCCACCTACTGACAATAGGAGCAGCTGATATTGCTGTCTTCTTCTTCTTCACACACCATGAAATTTCAGTCTTAACTCCTCCCGGTATAGGTATGTATGTGATAGACTGGTTCACCTGGCAGACTTTGGAGCATGTTGAGAACCTTGAAGTTCCAGAACTCAATGTCCTAGTGTTCTATGTCACATGGCCTGGGTGCCCAGGTTGTCAACAGAAACTTAGACCATTGTGGCTTATTAGCTATCGATTAATGGAAGGTCAAATCTGGAAGGTTGCCTGAATCCCAGGGCTCCCTCATTTACTGGTTGAGTCCTTTGATGAAGATTTACTGCAGTCCCTTTTCTATTTCTGCCAATGTGATGTCCACACATGTTGCTTCTGGGATCTCTGCACATCAATATGCCTCAAACTTCCTAGGAATTTCAAATGAATTATTGCAAAGTGCGGAAATGAGTCATTTGATAATTCTGACTCTCCATGTTATGATTTTAATGCCTATTGGGCATTATCCATTAATTAGTCAGGTATTACATTCCACCAGGATATATACTCCTTGGGAATAGGAGTTTTGTAAGTCTTCCTATGTCATGCATTCACAACATCAAATATTGGGGACACCAAAAAAAGTGGGGATGTGTATGAAATAAACTATATCTTCCTTATAAAGTAGATTGAAAACCTTGATATAGTTTTGCATGCAAAATTATTTCCTATTCTACATCAAAGCCTGGGTCAAACTTAACTCTGTATTACTATTTATTTTCTCTAGTGAAAGCATCAATTCTCACGCAAGCTTATCAACTGCTCATAAATAAGTTTGATTACTTTTTAATATTTTTGTGGAGATTTAGTTACTTTTGCTATTCCTCACCCATCCAGTCAGTCACCCATTTTTTTCTTATGTGTTTCTATTTGAAAACTAATGGCATGTTGAAATGAGGTAACTTCTATTCATTCTCCCATATGGATTGACACAGAGGCTGCAACAATGGGCTCAAACAGGACAGTCATGAACACGACACAGGGCAGAGCAGTGTTCCATTGCACGTGGGATCACTGTGATTCAGAACTGACAGAATAGCTCCCCCCAAAACCAGAACACCACCACCATCCATTTTCCATGACAGCTGAAGAAAGTATGGAAGAGGCAGGTTGGTGTAAATAGATTCTTTTTCAAATAGTACTGCCATTAGATGGTTTCTGGGTTAAAGCAAAACTACTTGCATCATGATCAGGAAAGATTGCATTAATTGTAATACCTTTTGCATTGTGTACCTTTTACAGTATATAAGAGTCTATTCACTTCTTATTTGGGTGACTGCTTCTGACACTCCATAGATCAGGAGGTTGACCGTTAAAAATGCAACTTAGCTTTTCAGTTTTATACCAGTAGAGCCAGATTCTCTCAATGTCTTTTACGTTGATTCCTGCTCTCAACTCAGTTCTGGACAGTACCTGATTCTTGATTTTGAGATTTCTTGGGATTTTCACTTCTTGGTCTTTCGTAGCACATAGAACTGAGATTCCAATATTCTCTGCGTTGGTGTACTGGAAACCACAAGGTGTTCTCACCAGGTAAAAAGAACGCATTTTTTCTCAATTAGTTCTTGTCTTAGGTTATATCCCACAAAATAGACACTGGGACAGAGATTGACCTACAGAACTTTTATTGGTGAGAGCTCCCATTGGAGCTGTCATAACATGGGATGAAGTGGATTGATGGTCCTGAATGAACAGTCATTTCATGTAGGCTGCCCCCAAAGAAAAAGATATAATCTTGTCCTGACATCTGTCTTCAGCTTGGGCAAGTCTGGAAGAGTGGCGGCTGTGGGCTGTCTGCTGCTCAAATTCCCAACAAATGAACAGTAAAAGCAGCTCTGGGCAGAGGACACAGGGTCTCCAGTCAGGACTTTCCCAATTTAGTCCAGTTAAACCCCTGCTATGATTTTGTATTTCTGCATCAGCTATATTGAATCAGAGCATACATTTTAAACAAGGTCCTCACATGATTCTTACAGATCCACAAAATATTATGTATCTTGCTAAGATATAGATTCTCATTCAGTTTATCATGGTGGGTATACACATTTTCAGCAGGAAAAAGAAAACACAGTGAATCAGTTCCAAAGAAGGAAGGAAGCCTCTCTCTGAGTTGCAGATGTCCAAAGGACAATTTATACCTGCCCTTTAATGTGTATCCTTTTCTCACTGTGAATTAACCAGCCCCTATTGCTACTCTCACAGAGTCTTCATCACCATCACCTTCCCTTGCTGCATGTCTGGCATTTCAATCAAGTTAAAGACTTAAATTTTTTGTCACCAGAACCAAATCAAACCAAACCACTGCCATCGAGCCGATTCTGACTCACAGATATCCTTCGGAGAAGGACTGTCCCATTTGGTTTCCTAGGCTGTAATCTGTATGGAACCAAACTGGCACAACTTTCTCTTGTGTTTCTTCAACTACAAAACAACAAAAATAAATAAACAAAAAGTCACTGCAACCGAGTCACATCTGAGAGAGTCAAATAGGACAGAGTTGAGCTTCCCCTGTGAGTTTCCAAGACACAGTTCTTTACTGGAGTAGAAAGTCTAGTCTGTTCTCTTCAGAGTGACTGGTGGTTTTGAACTGTTGACCTTGTAGTTAGGGTACCCATTAGGCCTTCTTGTACTGAAGGAAAGCTAAGTAGCAACCGCGTGCTCCTGTTCCAACTTGTCTCCAAATTCAAGTTAAAATACAGTTAAAGGCAGATCTTATTCATAACTGAGGAATGCTTATACTTGGCAAGGTCCAAGATCCTACTGCTAGGTAAAAAGCATAGACATCAGTGTCTGAATCTAGGAAATCTTCTCGTTTGCACAGGTCTTTTGTAAGCGGGGTTTATGGTAAGATGGCGAATATATTTTTAAATCCTTTACGATTAGATATAGGGCAATGTTTTCCAAATTGTTTTGGAAAATAATGCGTGAAAAAAGTAATTATTGATAATAAAGACTCATGAAGCAACACTGTGGGAAAAACAAATAAAATGCATCACTATGGTTTATTGATGGTGCAGATAATGTTCAGCATTCACTTACCAAGTTTAATATGTTCTGGAACTTGGAGCTATTAAAACCCATCAAAACTACCCTGTTAGACATTAAAGTATTAAGGAAATGGAGTTTCAATTATCTAAATTGCAAAAACAAGCCGGCTTCAAATTTGCTTTGAGAGAGGCTTAATAAAGGGGACATCATATGGCTCTTTGAAGACATGTATTTCTGGTGACAGTACACACAACCACATCATATAGACCTACGTCTTGACCATGCAGTGATATATAATCTAATACAGCCATGCTGAACTGATTGCTAAGAGCTTCAAGGTGGGATTTTTGATCAACTTCCTGAGCAGTAAGCTTAAGTATACTGGCTATACTGAGTGCCACGCTTCCACCCACACCCCCAATCTGAGGAATATGAAATGAAGGTCGTTGGGGTGAACAAACAGAGGAGGGCTCTAGAGGATGCTGCGGAGTAAACAGGACATAAAATTCTATTTTAATGACAGGAG
>PVJH01034200.1:0-20820 GCA_004026705.1 Nesogale talazaci | reverse complement strand
ACATCAATTGTATGCAGGCCACATTTGCACACTTGTTGCCATCATCACTCTCAAAACGTCCTCCCTCCACTTAGACCCCCAGTACCAGCTCCTCATATATCCCTCCACCCTCCCCCATGAACCCTTGATAATTTACAGATTGCTATTACTTTTTGGGATCATACACTGTCCAACGTGTCCCTTCACTCACTTCTCCAACATCCATGCCCCAGGGAGGAGGTTATATGTAGATCCCTGCAATTGGTTCCCCCTTCCTCCCTTCACCCTCCCAGTATCACCACTCCCACCACTAGTCCTGAGGGATCATCTAGCCTAAGTTCCCCATGTTTCTGACTCCAGTGTACACCCCCTGGTCTAGTTGGATTTGTCTGGTAGGATTGGGATCATGATAGTGGGTGGGAAAAAGCATTTGAGAACTGGAGGAAGGTTGCATATTTCATTGTTACTAAACTGTATCTTAACTGGCTCATCTCCCTGCAACCCCTCTGTAAGAGGATGTTGCTTTATCTATTCATGGGCTTTGGCTCCCCAATCTGTGCTCTCCATCATTTATTATGATATAATTTTAGTTCTTTGATGCCTGACACCAGGTCCCGTCAACACCTTGCAGTCACACAGGCTGGTGTGCTTTTTCCATATGGACTTCGTTGCTCCTGAGCTGGATGGCCACTTGTTTATTCAAGCCTTTAAGAACCCATATCTATATCTTTTGATAGCCAGGCACCATCAGTTTTCTTTACTACATTTGCTTATGCACACATTTGTCATCAGTGATCATATCAAGAAAGTGAACAGACAATGTTATGATTTTTAGTTCTTGAAGTCTGATAACTGATCCTTTTGATACCTCGTGGTCCCACAAGCTGGTGTGCTTCATCCATGAGGGCTTTGTTACTTCTTATCTTCTTTATTCAGTGTTCTGTGAGGCAATTGAAAATGCCATGGCTTGGGTCTGCTACACCTTCATCCTGAAAATAACATCCTTGCTTCCTGCCATTTTTAAAAAGATCTGAAGCACCAGATGATGCCAATGCAATCATGTCATGAGCGTCGGGATCAATAATGACTTAATGCTCTTAGACATGTTCGAATGCTCAGTTTATTCACTGCAAACACACATCAAACAATCCAATTATTCTTAACATTAACTAAGTAGCAGAATATGAGAAGAATATCAGAAAAACATAGTAACAGTACTCTTCACACATCTTAGTCTAATATCATAGTCCCAATAAGCATTGCCTTCATCAGTGTGCTCACACAGATAAAGCTGGAGAGAACAGGAGTTGACGGCCCTAGATCCTAGCTCTCTAGAAAGGCCAGTTCTAACTTGTGTTTGTATACTAAATGTAGTTGATTCTTTGACATCATTGAAACTGCAGCCGCCTCCCACCAGTCCTTATCAGGCTTCCCTGCATCTTGTGGTGGCCTCTCCTGGCCATCTGTTAGTTCTGGCTTTCCGCCGCTTTGGAGTGGGTTAAAGGGTCATGTTTTTCCTTTCTCTTCTTCAAAAAAAAAAAAATGAAGTTTCGTATGCTGTTTTCTATAGTGTGGTTCAACCATCTTGCAAGAAAGTTCCATGATATTCTCATCCAATGCTTTGTTGGATCTCTTGGGCACCATTTCCAGGGTGGATTGCGGATTCCACCCCCCACCGAGGAACTACCAGCCTTAGAAAACCCCAGGCTGCTGAAACAGAAATATCAGAAGCCAGGGTCTTTAACAAACAGACATTCATTGCTTCACAGCGCCAGAGGCCAGACGTCTGAAATTGGAGTGCCAGCTCTGGGAGAGGGCCTCTATCTACCCCCTCAACTCCGAGCGAAGAAGGCCTGTGTCATCTTCCACCCTCCGAGGGAGCCCAGGGTCCCTCGAAGATCTCCACATGTCCTCCCATCAGTCTTGCCCTGGTCCTCAGAAGTTCCCCGGGAAAGAACACTGGCTCCCAAGGACCGGCTTCATTCCCAGCTCCTCTTTCTTGGTGGCAGTGGGTCCTCTGATCTCTGCTTCCCTGGTTCTTCCCTGGTCTCTCTCAAAAGGGATCGATTGACTCAAGAGAAAGCCCAGTCCTGGAGCTTGCATCCTGCCTCAGTAACGTGGGATTGACAACACCGAGATGCTATCAGATCACAGAACGGAGGACACTAGCGCGGCACCCCAAACCACGGGGCAGCGAATGCAACTCACAAATCTGGGGGACACAAGTCAACCCTCCATCTGAGAAGGATCGAACCAGCTTTATGCAAAGCCTTTTCGTGTTCTCAGGAGTGCTGCTCTGTGGCTTGAGGTCCCCTCTACTTCCCACAGAAAGGCCATGATGGTTTCAAAGAAAGGGGAGAGGTGGCATTATTGAGAGCCCCCCAGGTGAGGCTGTCTACCACTGTAAAGTTCTGTTCTGTTGGACAGCATCAATGTGGGTCAGAATCGACTTGATGGCCGCGGGTTGGAGGTCTTGTGCGCCAGCAACTCTGGGTCTGAGCGTGTTCTCCCAGGAAAACTGCACTGCAGCTGCTTCTGAAACCTGAGATGAGGAACCATCCCCCGAGGTCAATACTGCTGTGCCAGCACATGTCGTGGACAGCCAGACTTCGGTTAGGGAGCCTTTTCATTACAATTTCTAGGAAATGTTTGCATGGTGCTTGTCAAGTGCCATTAAGTCAGAGCTGACCCGTAGTGACCCCCGTGCCCAGCATAAGAAAACCCTGTTCAGTCCAGCGCCCTCTTCACAATCGTCCCTACGTCGGAGGCCATGGCTGCAGCCGCTTTGTCCATCCATCCCGGGGAAGGTCTTTATCTTTCTCGCTGCCCCTCTTCTTTACCAAGTATGATGCTCTGCTCCAGGAATGGGTCTCTCCTGAGGACATGTCTAGCGTGTTGAGAAGTTGAAGTGGGGAGTACACTTGCTATGGCACTTTCACCAACAGCGTTAGTTCATGGAAGGTTCTGACCTTCTGTCTAGAGGCCAGCCTGCTGATTCAGACTCCAAGTGTGCGTATGCACAGCAGAACCACGCATGGCCTGTACCTGCACTGGAATCAGGAAGACGAGTGTGGCTGAGTCCAGTGGGCTGGTCATCCTAGAGTCCCAGCCAATCCCCCGAAGGGCTCCCCTGACCCTGACTTTCCCAACAAGGATGCTTGCTGGTTGGAGTCCCGGTGGCACAGGGGGGTTATGCGGTGCACCTCTAACTGAAAGGTTGGCTGTTCAAACCCGTTGGTGGCTTGGCAGGAGAAAATGGGGCAGTTTGTTTCTGAAAAGATTTGCGATCTTAGCAGCAGCCCCATTGACAAATTTATTCTGTACTGGAGAATCTTTCCTGACTCTGCAGGTCAACCTAGCTAGATGAAGTTTAACTCTGGTCACGTCCAAGACACGTCCTGGTTGTATTTCTTCTGAGAGTGGGCAGGGCCCTTCTAAGTGCCCAGAGAGCAGCCCTGGTGGTGGTTGTGGGTAAACACCAGCTGCGGAAGAAAAATGGGGCCTTTGATGCCCATAAAGAGTGACAGTCTCAGAAGCTCACAGGGACAGTTCTACCCTGTCCTGTGGAGTATTAATGATTTGGAATGGACTTGATGGTGGTCAGTATGAATTTGGGTTTTTTTGAAATGCCACAGGGCCCAGAAGGCCATGGCCTCAGTGAGTCCTTGTGGATGACTTTGTGGTGTCTATTTTTCTACAACGCCTTTTCCCCAACAGACAAGAGGCTTCTGGTCTATAGCCTGGCTCCTTCACTCCCTCCTCCTCACCTCCTTTCTGGTTGGAGAACTAAGGGGCTGAAATATCCATCAAAATACAGCAGACAGATGGGGAAAGATGAAAAAGACAGTGTCCCCCCTCCTTTTTAATTTAGTTAACTTTGATTGTGAATTAAGTCAAGGCTGACAAATCAAATCAGTTTTTCACTCAACCATTCTGGGGCATGCTGTTTGATGTCATTGAATGCATTTCCCCAGTGGACCATCACACATTCCACCTCCTCTGTTTCCATTCTCCTGCTCTACCTGTCGTAAGAGAGACATCAGGTCCATTGGGCTGCGTCAGGATTCCCAGTTCGTTTGGCAGTTAAGGTCACCTCTGTGATGTGACCAAGGAAACAGCTCCATGATGGGATCTGCTGTCAGCAGCCAAATCGTTGTGGGAAGAGAGGGCTGGAGTACATGCTCTTTATCAGGCCACAGCCCCGGTGCGATCCAGACAGTGGGTTGGAGGGAGTGGGATGGGTTCCTGGGACAAAGACCGAGATTGGCAGTGTCCCTCCACCAGCAGGTGTTTCCATGTAGTCCTGACACTTCAGGTAAGAGATGGGTTTCCCTGGCAGAGGAAGGTGTCACAGAGAAGGCTTCGAGGAGGCACCATTGACACCTTGAGCAGATGCTGAGCTGATTCTCCGTGGTGGGAGGACAACATGGGAGCCCAGCAATGGCAGACACAAATCTCTCCACGACTGGAGGGCCAGGGCCCTAACATGGCTTTCAGTCCTTGACTCACAGAATCCTTGCAATGACCCGTCAAGCTACACAGTCTCCCCTCAAGAGGAATTCTAGTATCCATCATGGTCTGTTTGTTTTTGCTGATTCCTTAAATGATCCTTTAAGCTCTTCGGGAACCTAGAATTCCACCATTAGAGCCAGAGGGGATGAACCACTAGCAACCATGTGCTTATCCTCAGAGTGGCTGCGAAAGGGACCATCAGATTGTGAATTTTATTTTGTCAGATGATCCCATCATGCAACACGGCGAGGCCCGGCAGGACAAACCTGGCTGCCCTCCAGAATAACCCATGAAAATGGACTCATGAGTGGACTTCAGTTCTGTTCGGCATCTTCTTGTCCATCCAGCTGGAGGGAGAGAGGGGAGAATGAGGTGAGAGAAGAGACAGCCTGAACATGCAACAGGATAGTGAGGATTCTTCTCACTCCCTTTGGGTCCAGCACCGACCTCTCAGGTAGGATATGGCACTCGGTGAGGTCTAGGGGCTGCCTAATGCAAGGGGGATGGGTGGACCCAGTGAACAGTGGTCCAGAAGATGGTGCGGGTCAGTGCAGTGTCTCCTTTGAGAGTCCCTCCAGGCATTAGAGCTGAAGCAACAGCAGCTGACAGCCACTCTGTGAAAATGGTCTAGGAGGTGACCCTTTTTCAAAAGAGAGCATAAATCTTGCCTGATCGGGGGCGGCGATAGAGAAAATAAAAGATAAACACACACTCGCCAGTAAATGAAGGGCAGACATTCAGGGCAGTGTAACACAACACCCTATAAATACTCACTCTTGTCCTGACCAAAGGCTTACGGCACCATGTAGTTCATCTCAAGCCAAACGATGGTGACACAAATGACTTCCACCTGATCTGCGGCGCTCTGTGTTGGACAGAGAAACGTGCTTCTTGTTCACCACGTGACAAAGTCAACTCTTCAAAAACTGTGCGGCGTGCTTCAGCTCTCCCCTCCAAGCATGTGGAGTCCTGTGACGGCACGTAATTGGTACCTCTAGGAATAAACGCCACGCGGACCCTCACCGAAATCCACCCTTCTTGCTCAAAGGATGCATGAGCGGAACCACAAGCCAGAGTGGCGATCGTCCGGAGTCTCTGAGTGGGACCAAGATCTGAAGGCCAGGCTTGGAGGAGAAAGTCTCTCTTCATGAAAGCAAACCACATTCGGTAATTAGTTTGCTAGTCTGGGTATATTGGAGAAACAAATCCACAGAAACTCATATGTGTAAGAAGAGTTTTATATAAAGGGTAACTGTGCATCAAGAAAAAATCCCAACTCAGTGCTGAACAACCCCACAAGTCCAACATTAACCCATATGTCCAACACCAATCTACAAAGTCCTCCTCAATCTCACAAAACACATACACAATGATGCCGACAGCAGGAGGAAAACTGAATCAGTGAGCGTGTCAGCGTCTCAGCCCTGGCTGGGGTCTCCACACGACTGCTCCAGCACCCAGGGCTGCCTCGGGGTAGGTCCAGGTGGCTTCTCCTCAGGGATGTCTCACAGGAAGTGAGTCTGGCCAGCTGAAGCAGAGAACTGGCTAAGGCAGCTGCACCCCGGTCCAACCATCCGAAAGCAAGACACCCGAGAACTAGAAAGGTGAGGCTCATCAAGCCATTAATCTCTCTGCCCTTCAGTTAATCCCACACACGTTCATCGGCCAGCTTGGCACAATCAACCTTAACTATCTCAGTTATCAAGAAGAAATTTGAGTTCAATTTGTTTGTTTGTTTGTTTTTAAACATCATAGCTAATAAGCTATGCCAGGAGTTGTACATTTCATGATGGGTCCCCGGCAGCTGTGATGACGCCGAGGGGAGAAGTGAATGGGAATTCTAGGACATGTGTTCGGAGACATAATCATGGATGACACCCTTCCAATCATGAGATCCTTGGCTTGTCTTATTGAGATCCTTCCCAAGTTCTACATTGCCACATGCTATGATGACGGAATTATGCACATTAGTGCTATTTTTAATTAGTTCTTGTTTGGGGGGATTTCGGAGGAGATTTTAGCATTAGAACACCCGGGTGGCAAGGCCGTAAATCATCAACAATGTTGGCTTGAGTCTACAAGCGTTAAACCAGGACACTGGGTAGAGTTGCAGTATTGCGAAGGCTGCTCTAGACTATTTCAGACCATTTGTAGAGTAAATTGAAGTTTTCGGAATTCCACTCCCTAACAATTCATCATCAGAAAAGCTCTTTGTGGCCCCAGGCCCACGGGACCACCTTGGGAGACCTCCATGGAGTTGGAATGAGGGCATCTGCAGAGAGGATGGGCAGCGCCCTTTTGGAGGCTCGTGGCTCCATGCTGCTCTGCTGGGGCTGAAGCCTTCAAAGCCTGAGCAGGACTCTTGTCTCCAAGCCATTGGTCCATTTGGAAAGGCAGCAATTCCCTCAGGCCATGAGCCACGACATGATGTCCTGCCTTGGGGAAGTGAGCTGCCATCCCTAAAGAGTCTGAGGGACCTTTCAGTGTCCCCAGAACTCTCACATCACTGCAGAAAGAGGTCCCCTGCACTCCGTCAACATGAACGCAGGAGACAAAACCAAGCCAAACTCACTGTCCTGCCGTGTTCAGTCTGACTCATAGGGAGCCTGTGGGCATGAGCAGAACCGTCCCTGTGAGTTTCTGGGGCTGTCACTCTCTTGGGAAGTATAAAGTCTGGCCTTTCTTCCACAGGCAACGAGGAAAGTCTTAACTCCTGAGCTAGTCCACGTGTCTCAGGAGTGCCTGGGATTTTCTAGGGTCAGATGCCTTCGTACCCTCAGTCACTGCGTCAAAAAGAGCTGGCTGACCTCCAATCATTTCAGGAGGTGGCACATAATCATGAGCTGGTGGCATTCTAGGAAGAAGTCTGAGTTGTACCGCTGGGTCTGTTGAAAATCGAGGTTCTAGGAATTGACCCAATACCTCTTGATGTGTTTCAACAGTTGGACCCACAATTGGACTCCATGCCAAGAAGTGTATAAGACAGCTGGCTGGCTGAATCATTGGAAGAGATCCATGTATATGGTCATTCCAGAGAAAGGTGATCCAAAAGAATGGGAAAAATGTTGAACTGTGGTATAATAGGACACCAAAAGTAAAGTTTTTGCTGCAAATAATTAAACACAGAGTGTAGTTGTTCACCAACAGTGAGCCATCAGGAATTCAAGTGAGATTGAGAAGGAGAGGTAGACTTAATGTCAGATTTCTCTTGGATCAAGGCAGAGACCATCAGAAAGATGTTTTTTTTTTGGGTGTCATCAGGTCGGTTCTGAGATGTGCGAACTGCAAGCATTCCAGAAACAAACACTGTCCCATCCTGGGCCAGCCACATCATCGCATCTGTTTCTGAGGCCCTGGTTGGAGTCATCGTGTCCATACATCTCACTAGAGTCTACTTCTTTTCCATGGATCCTCTACCAAACCTAATGTCCCTCTCCAAAGACTGACCCCTCCTCTCTCAGCTTTTCCACAGCACTTGAGATGAAGTCTCGCCACCCGCACTTCTCAGGAGTGTCCTGAGATCAATGTGTTCATTCCTCCAGCAGTCCGTGGCATAGCCCATATTCCCCAGCAGTGCCAGCGTTCAAAGGCTTGGATTCTTCTCTGATCTTCTTCATTAATTGTCCGGCTACACTTGCATATGAGACGAATTTAAATTCCACAGCATGAGTCAGAGCACCTTGGTTCTCCAAGGAACATCTGTGTCTTCCAACAGTTTAAAGAAGTCTTTTGCAACAGATTTTTTTTCAATGCAGTATGACTTTCAGAATAGGCTTAATTGTATTTTGTTAACTACACAAAAATCAGGCAATTGTGTGGATCACAATGAACCACGGATAACACTGCAAAGAATGAGGATTCCCAAGGAATTAATTCATTATGCTCACAGATCAAGAGGTGCTCTTCAAACACAGATCAAGAGGTCTGTACAAAGATCAAGAGGTGTTTATTCTAACAGAACAAGGAAATACTGTGTTGTTTATAATAAAGAGAGGGTTGTGTTGAACTTATATCCATTCACCAGACTTATTCTGAGAAGGTGAACGATTTGAAGAAAAAGACAGCATCAAGATTGGAGGTAGACTCATGAACAACTTTTTGTTGTTGTTGGGCATCACTGCTCTCCGGTGGTGGGAGTAGGAGGCCCAGCCCCACTGCTGGAATTTAACCTCCGTCCCAGTGGGCCGCAGCCCCGCGCACAAACACTACGGCACCGGGGCTCAGCCCGACTCATGAACGACTTTTGACGTGCAGATGACACCATCTTGCCAGTAAAGAGGGCTTGCAGCACTTTCTGGAGAAGATCACAGGTGACAGCCTCCAGTATGGATGGCATGGCCACATCAAGAAAACACAGAGCCTCCTACTGGAACAATGAACACCATCACGGCAAATAGAGAACGGATGGAAGTTACCCCGAGTTTGTTTTACTTGTATCAAAAAAAACAACGCTCTTAGAAGCAACCCTAGAGCAATCAAGTGACATCAGCTCAGGATTTCATCAGCTTAATTGGATATCAACCAACTGGAGTCTTGCAAACACTCCAAGGAGATAGCCATTCACATGAGGCCACCTTTGAACAAAGAAAACTGCCCAGTGAAAGAAGCTCTAGACTGGAACTCCACCTGCAACTCTTTGAGGGTCATCCCAGCTCTTGAGTGAAGTCCATGCTCTTCATCAGGTGGCCCTTGGCCAAGGACTGAGCAAGACAATGTTGTGTCGGATCCTGGCCGTTTCCACCCCCTGCCAGCTTCCCTCATGGCTCAACTTTGTAGCAGCACTTCCTGTTGGGTGGGCAATGATTTTGTTTGGGGGCTACAAGCCATGCTCTTTTCAACCACCTCCTATCTGTGCAGGTGAAAGTTGGACACCGAGAAAGGAAGACGGAAGAAGAATCAATGTGCGGAAATGACGGTGCCGGTGAAGATGCTGGACTGGACCCTGGACTGCATCAAACAAACCCATCCGTCCTGGAAGGAGGACAGCCAGAGTACTCCTCAGAGGTGAGGGTGGTGGGCCTTGGCCTCATGTACTCTGACCATGTTATCAGGAGGATCCAGTCCTTCAAGGAGGACATCATGCTGGGTCAAGTAGAGTGGCAGCGAAAGAGGCATGCCCTTGCCAAGATGGGTTAACACAGTGTCTTTGGGGATGGCAGAGAGCCAGGCAAGGCTTCCTTCTGTTGTACGGCAGGGTTTCTATGACTTGCAGCCCACTCAGTAGCCCCTCACAAGACAAAACGTCATGACCGGAGGAGGGTGAGGGGTTGCATCAAAACAATAAAAGAAATGGCTCTTTCAGAGAACTTCTACATCTCAACAAACTTCCCATCTACACCTGGCACCAAGACCCCTGGTGTCCATATGGTCTCTTTCTCCAGGGCCATCACACCTCCTCCCCCTTCCCTTCACACCCCTTTGGGCCAAGGGGAGGAACAGCGCAGCTGTTTCCAGCGCAAGCGACTAGCCTTCCTTTTATTTCTCCAGCACCTGCATCCTGGTGAAGAGGCCTCGTTTAACAGATCTTTGTTGGCTTGCCCTGTTTTGAGCATGCACTGCCAGGTAAGCATGGAAATGCTGAGCTCAAGGTGCCAGTTAAAGCCCGCCTCCTGCTGCATGGGAGAAGGGTGAGGCTCTCTCATCCTGTAATGATGTACAGGCTTGGGAGCCCTGAAGATGGTCCCGTGAGTCGCAATCCATCCAGTGGCAGTGGATTTGACTTGGGTGTGGTTTGATCGTTTCCTGTCCTCCACCTCTGCCTCTACTTTTCTCCTGATTATCCAACTCTAGACAATGGCCCCGCCAGGGGGTCCGTTCACTGTCCCTCAGACCACTGGAAGGCTGGACTCTAGTTAAAAAAAAGCAACTATGAACAAATTCATTGTGGGCCTGCCTGGGATGAGTCGGCTGCTAAGCAGGCCAGCAGCGGTGGCCAAACAGCAGGCTGGCCAGATAAATGTCCTTGGTGAGCTGCATGTGGCCCGTGGGCCGTCATTCGAGGACCCCTGGCGGATGGGGCAGGAAGGCCTGGGAATCGTGGGTTGAGAACTAGCCAATGAAAACTCTGAAGACCACAGAGTAGCTGGACGAGGAGCGCCCGGCCGGGAGGACTAAGGAGACTGTGCAGCCCCCGTCTCATCCTGCTATCTCTCCAGGCAGCATGAGTGCACCAGGTACCCCCTTCTCAGGCACCGCCTTGTTCTGTGGTACGGACAGCTGGCATGGGCCCACCAGGCTGCGTCTGATTCTCTTGTACGGAGAGATGATGAGCTGACTGGACAGTGTCTCAAACCGCTGGCCCGAGGTGGAGCCAACACCACGGTACTGTGCTGCCGCAGTGACCTACACACAGACTGAGAGACGTCACAGCAGAGCGCCGAGGACTGGAGCTGGAACATCCCCTGCGAGTGTTTTCACCGACACAGGCTCCAAGTCCACACCTGACCCTGCGGGGCTCTGCCGACTGCCTGGCTTCTTTGCCTTCTTCCCCAGCTTCCGACCTCTGGACTCATCCAAGTCGCGCCTGGCCCCAGCAAGTGACCTGCCTCCCGTCTGTCCCCAGAACCCCAGAGCTGTGCCCCGGCCCGGTCTTCCTCCAGTCACCAGCCCCTCCCCATCTCCAGACCTCCCAGGGTGGCAAGTGAGTGCCCCGGGTGGCCTCTGCCTCAATCAGGGCCGGAGCAGATGGGCACACTCTCTCCAGAAGCACAGGCCCCATTCCTTTGGGGGATGGCCTTTGGAGCGGCTTCCCGATGAGCGTGTATGGAGGGTCCTTTACCTCTCACTCCCCGACGAGACAGTCCACCATCTTCCCTAGGACATGGCTTCTTTCTTGGTGCATGTGGGAGGGAGGGAGGGATGGACAGACCACAGGGAGGTGCTTTTCTCCAGCCCAAGATGCCCGGCATTCTTCATCTCACTGCCTTCTGGAGCTCGCTTCTGGACAGCCTCATGTTCCACACAGAATGCCTGGCCTGTGACATAGCACCCGCAGCTTGTGGCTTTCCAGGTGAGCCGGGCGCATGAAAACACCTGGCAGGGAGAAGATTCCTTGTGTGTGACCTTACCTCTGTGTCGGTGTTGCAGCAAAGGTGCTAAGGCAGGACCCAGAGGGAGGGTCCTCTGGGATCTGGGGACATCTCCACGTAGCTGGACCCTGGTTATTCCATGGAGACCCATCAGCATTGACCAGGACCTTGTGACCGTAGACACTCACCAAACCCAGAAGGTAGCAGACACCCTCATAAGCACGGAGTTGGTGCCAACACCCCCAGCCCCCAACTCACTGCTGACAGTGGAATCTGACTCATCGCGACCCTGTAGGCAGAACCGCCTCTGTGGTGCTTGAGACTGTGACTCGTTATGAACCCAGGAAACCTCATTTTCTTCCCTTAAAGCAGCTGGTAGTTTTGAACAGCTGACCTTGAAGTCAGCAGCCCAATGCATAACCACTATGCCATCGGGACGCCTGCAAAATTCACGCCCTTCCAGGAAAGAACAGCCACCACCCCTGTGTGTTTCTGAGGCGGGACCCCTTCACGGGAATAGAAAGCTTCGCCTTTTTCGTGCAGACTGGCTGCTGGTTTCAAACTGCTCACTTGGAAATCAGTAACCCAGCTTGTTTCCCCGATGCCACCAGGGTTTTTGACTCAGAAGGACCCAATCTAGGACTTTCTGAGACTGCCAGTCTTCCTGGGAGCACACAGCCTCCTCTTGAACTCACGGGCTTCACCGCCCACCTTGCAGGTAGGCCGATGCCAAGTCGAGTTCTCCCCAGAAAACCCAGACTTGTCCTTCAGCCCACTCAGGACCAGAAGAAGTGGGACTGGGCAAAGCTGCCCTGCGGGCGTTCCTGCCTGTGGTCTTTGTAGGTGCGCATAGCCAGGGCTTGCTCCTGCAGCCCCACAGGGTGAATGAGAACCACCGACCTTTAGTAGCCATTTGTACTTCCTACAGACTCTCAGCTTCCCCAAACCTCCCTGTGGGCCAAGGGTCACGGAGCCCCACCCAGTCAAGGGCCTGGCCTCCTGAGCCTGTGCCTTTTGTTTACATAGAAGTTTAGTCTGCACTTCCAAACCCAGTGGTGGACATTTGGGTGACAGCAACAACAAACGGAGGGAACAAGACAGATGAAATGTGACAGAACCTGTCTGGCCGGGGTTGGGGACCTGACACCCCAAAATAGTTGTTGGCTTGTTCAAGGACTCCCTCTCTACTCATGCCGGGCCCACTCCCTGCTCAGGACCTTTTCAAAGCAAGGAACAGCAAGGATACCTCAGTGAGCACCAAGGAGCCCCTGACCCCAACCATGGGCTCTCCTTCTCCACATCTAGATGAGAAAGCTGGACATTGGATTAGAACCACAAAGACTGGATGGTGTCCAACTAGAGTGCACTGGGGAAGTATCCCATGGACTTCCCAAAGAGTGAGCAAATCCATTTTGGAAGAAGAAGTGATGCTAGAAGGATCAAGAACCAAGGACGGACAGGCTTCGTCTCATGTATTCCGGGCCTGTTACCCAGAGGAATCAGGTCTGGCAGGATCCAGCGGTTCCAACGCTGTCACAAGGATGCTGTGTCTATCTGAGCCTCTGTGTCTCTCTCTGCTCTCAGAAGGACCTTTCCAATGAAGGGCAAGTCTGACCAGTGACATGTCCAGCTCATTGTCCCTCCATTTCTGACCACAGCTGCCCCTACAGAGACCTCCCCAGGCCACATCCCTCCTCACCCCTCCTGGACAGATCCACCCACCTGGACTCCATCTGCAGTGTCCGAGCCTCAAGACACCATACCTGCATGTCCTCCAGCTCACCTTCAGCGCCCAGTGGACTGCCTCTGTGGTGTCCAGCTCAGCTGGCTCTTGCGCACTCAAGGCAAACATCCAGCCCTTTCTTCTTGGACTTTGTCCACATTCAGTCAACAGTTCTGTGGCTTCAGTCCAGCATCATCTCTGAGTTTCACCTTCATCCTCCTCCTCCATGCCCCCTCCGCCCCCAGACTCTCCACATGCTGACGGTCCCACCCACGGTGGGCACCTTCGGCTGCTTCCCCTCTGGTTGTGCACAGGCGTATACACTCACTCACATGCACACACAAACACACTGTCTCCCATTTACTTGCTCACGCATACAGAGCACACAGACTCATTCTCACACACAGACACTCACCCGCCCCACACTCACAAATAGGTACGCACATACACATGCTGATATTCTTCTCTCACACACTCACACGTATACACCCTCACATGCTCACTCACAAAACACAGACACACAACACCCAGACAGGCATGCTTTCACTCATACACACACGTGCACACTTAAAGATATACGCACTGTGGTGGTCATGTGCTTGATGTCGATTTCATGATTGGGAATGTAGGGGTGGAGTCTAGCCTGTCAATCTGGAGATAGCCAAATGAGGCTTCTGTGTGGGCATGGCTTTCTCCTGAGAATTCTGGGAAGTCTCACGGTGTTTCCCAATTGGAGAGGAGAGATTTGACTCTCTCTCCTGGAGAGGCCAACTACTGACAGGAGAAGATGGCGCATCTGAGGAAACAGAAGAGCTGGAGGAGAAGCCAAATGGCCTTACCCTAATGGAACCAGACCTCTGAAGCCAGAAAAGCCCTGTGGAGACCCCTGCCAGTGCTGAGATGATTCTACCACCAATAGATACTGCTGATGGACCCTGAGTCACGGTGGGACGAGGAAACGAGGAGCCATGAGGGGACCCCTACCAGTGCTGGGACTCTGCACCCACTGACCTGTGACTTAGTGAGTCGGAAGGAGACTTTATAGACTGGTATTGGGCATATGGGCTAATATTGAACTTATGGCTTTGAACTGGACTGGGTTGGGATGTTTTCTCGATGTTCCATTCCTCTTGTATATAAGCCTTTCCTTTATACCCATATGTGTGTCTATGAATTTGTTTCTCGAGTCTACCCGGACTAACACACGCACTCGCATGTGCCCATACACATATGCATGCATGCACTCACACGCACACACTCATACACACATGCATGCGCGGATACACACACATATCCATTACTCATACACACCCACGCTCACAAACACACGTCCCATTCACACAGCTGTGCTTCATAGTCCCGCCTCCTTCACATCGTGTTGTTTTTGTTGTTGTTGCTGTTCTGTTAGGTGCCATCCAGCCACTTCCAACCCACAAGACCCCACCCACAACAGAAGGAAACACTGCCAGTCCTGCAGCCTCCTCCTGATGGGGCCTGTGCCTGAGCCCATTGTTGCAGGCACCACGTCAGTCCATCTCACGGAAGGCCTGCCTTCCTCTCAGTCACTGCCCCTCCCCTTGATCAAGCATGACGCCCTCCTCCAGGGACTGGCCTCTCCGGACCACGTGTCCGAAGTATGTGGGAGAAAGACTCGCCATTGTGCTCTAAGAGGACTCTGGTCATGCCTCTTCCAAGAAAGATCAGTTTATCCTTTGGAAAGCCCGTGGTACGCTCAAGATTCTTTCCCCACACCACAATTCGAGGCATCCATTCTTCTTTGCTCATTAGCTTCCTGGTGAGGAGGATAATTACATCAGATCACAAATGGAGAAACGTCATGGCCCAGCCAAGTTGACACATAGTTGGGGGCAAGTGACACAACTCAATCCCCAACGACTTGCTAATGAAAAGGAGTCAGAATCCCAGCTTGCACCAGAGAAAGAGGAGCCCCCTCCCCTTCTCTGCACAAACACTCCCTCAGTAGCCACCTGTGCAGAAACCCCATCAGTATCAACTGATTTTTCATCTGTTCAAGTTCCTCCCGGTACCTAGTCATAATGTGGGGTTGAATGCATCTTTTGGGGAAGTGGTGTTATTTACAGCCAGATCTCAGCTGTGATATGTAGGCCAGTAAATCTCCCTGGCCTCCCAGCCATGCTGCCAAATCCCTCCACCCCTCAATAATCCAAACCCAAAAGCTGCATCAGAAATTAATAAGCGCGATCATAAATCAAAGTGAAGGTTTTATCCTTTCGTTTTGCATAGGGCATGGTGGCTAAATGGGGGCCCCCGTGCACGCGGGACTTATCAAGACGGGGAGGGGGAATAAATAAACCTCCCTTTAATCAAAGGCATATTTCATCTCCGAGAAATTCATCAGAATGTGTAATGGAGTGACTGTGCGTCTTGGAAATCTCTCCCCGGCACATCTGGAACTGCACAGGCCCCCGCCCCTGAGTGTGTTGCGGAATACAAGCACTTTTGATTTGCATGCACCGAGTCCCATCTCCATCTCTTATCTTGCGTGCCGAGCGAAGGGGTTGACCTGTGGCTTCGATGATGAACATCTGCATGAAGAGGGCTTGCATGTTGCAGTCTGCTGCCAAGATCCGGGAAGCTGCGGGGAGTCTGTGGGGCACACGGCACCCCGCAAGTCCCCTGAGGAGCCCCGCCCGATGCTGCCAGGAGCCCCTCAGCCCAGCCCTTCCGAGGGGTGAGCTCAGAACCACTGCCCCTCTGCTGCTCTGCTTCTGCTTTGGAAAAAGGAAAAGGACTGAAACTCCCCTCCATGGAGTCCATCCTGACTGATGGCGACCCTGCAGGACCAAGAAGGACTGTCCCCGGGGGTTTTCTGAGACTGTCGCTCCTCACGGGAGCGGTCCACCTCCTATTCCTACCATGGCTCAGATGGTGGGCTCGAACCCCTGACCTCGTGTTTGCCAGCCCAGCAAGCCACCCCCTGCACCACCTGGGGCTCCTTGCTCTCCCTTTTACCCATAGCCAGTTGCTCAGATGCCATCTTCCTGTCCCTGCAGACCACCACGCCGTACCTTCCCTTCTCAGATAGCGGCACTCTTAACCAGGACTTTCCCCCTGGTCTGCTAAGACAGATGTGGGCCTGTGGCACTCACGCAATCCTGTCAATTCCAGGTTTCGGAGTGTAGGGTGGAATCTCTCCTGTCAGTCTGGAAAGAGCCAATGAGTCCTCTGTGTGGGCATGGTTTTCTCCTGAGAATTCTGGGAAATCTCGCAGAACTTCCCCCTTGGAGATGAGAGACCCAAGACTCAGTCCTTGGGAGACATTGCAGCTGATGAGACAAGATGGCAGCATGCTGATAGATCCTGAGTCCTGGAAACTGGAGCAGCCGGAGGAGAAGCCACATAGGCTTGCCCCGATGCAACCAGACCTCTGAAGCCAGAAAAGGCACAGAGAGACCCCTGCCGGTGCTGAGATGCTTACAACACCACTGGATACACAAGACTCTGCACCCACTGCCCTGTGATTGTCCTGGCATCGTTGCATGTGCTGCATGAGACTGAAGAAGACTTTATAGACTGGTATTGGATATATGGGCTTATATTGGACTTATGACCTTGAACTGGACTGGGTTGAGACGCTTTCTCCATGTTCCAGTCCTCTTGCAGATACACCTTTCCCTTATAAACATGTGTGTGTTTATGAATTTGTTTCTCTAGTCTACCCAGACCAACACAGGGCCCATTCCCTGTGCTGCGGCAGAGGCCCAGATCTCAGAGAGAGAGGTCTTCATGGTGGGTCACCACGCCGGGCAAGGCTAGTCACTCACAGGAGCTGGAGGACATGGAAGGAGCCATGCGTGGGCAAGCAGGTGTCATGTGTGCAACCTTCTGTTCAGAGACACCACCTTCTGAAGGCTGCTGCTGTTGGTGGGCCCCACTGAGTCACTGCCGACCCACGGTGACCCCGTGCACAACAGACCGAAACTTTGCCCTGGCCTGTGTCGTCCTCACCAGTGTTCCTAAGCCTGAGCCCTCTGGGGCTGCCCCAGTGTCCATCCATCTCATCTAGAACCTTCCTCTTTCTCTGCTACCCCTCCGCTTCACCACAAGCATGCTGTTCTTCTCCAGGGACTGGTCCCTCCCGATAACACATCCAAAGTGCGTGAGACGAAGCCTCGCCGTCCTTGCCTCTGTGACCACACTGCTCCCATATCAGTTTGTCCTATTGGCAGTCCGTGACACTTTCAATATTCTGCTCCAGCAGCACAAGGGCGGTGCTGCTAACATCTGAAGGGTGGTCACAGGACGCCATGCCTGGTCTACCCAAGACCAGCACAGCAGGAGGCCCTGTTGATGAGCCCATCTTTGGACTCCTGCCCAAGCACCTGCTCTGTGTGTCTGAGTGCGGAGTGGGTCCTTCAACTCCTGCACCCATGGAAACCCCAGTGCTGAGGCTCTTCGCAGCAGGACATCATGCTTGGTAAAAAGGAGGGACAGGGCAAAGAGCGAGACCCTCAGTGAGGTGGAGGGGCCAGCCTTCTGTGACAGAAGGGCTTTCTTGTGGGTTCCTCATGCACCAAAGCCAACTCTATGGTTCCTAGCAACAGTGGTGCTGATGGGGGAGCAGGGGACCCTGCAGAGCAGTGAGGATGAATGTGTTAGGCTCACACCTGCCGGCAGGCTCCTCAGGTTAGGTGGGACTGGACCCCAGATTTGATCCCTCACTGCCCCATCCACCCCTAGCCACACACTACCCTGGTCAGCACCATCTCCATGGTGGCTCAAAAGGTCTTTCTGGGCTGGTTTTCAGAAGCAGCTCACCAGACCCTTTCTTCCTGGTCCTTCTCAGCCTGGACGTCCTGCTGAAACCTGTTGACCGCCCAGAAGCCTTTGCTGACCAGTGGCCACGGGGTGCGCTGGCTGGGCGTGCAACCCCAACACTTCCCCAAGTGGCCATTGCCTCCCAACAACCCTAGGGGACAGAGAAGAACTGCCCAGTCTTGGTGCCAAGGATGGACCTTTGGATTCGCAGCCCAATGTGCCACCAGGCCCCCTCTGTCCCCTGCACCAAACCAAAGCCAAGTCCATTGCCGTTGAGACAATCCAGACTCAGGGAGACCCTACAGGACAGAGGCGAACAGACCTTGTGGGCTTCAAGCTGTTAAATCCTCCCTGAAGGACCTCGCCTCCTCTTTCTCCTGAGAATCACTTGATGGGTTTGAACTGCTGGTCTTGGGACTGGCAGTTGGGGCGTAGCCTACTCCACCACGTGGGTACTCCCATCTCTTTCCACACTGGACAGAGGGGGGTGGCTTATAACTGTCCACTGTCCATCGGGTGGGAGACTCCATATGCAGGAGGAGTTGCTGAGATCAGGCCCACCCAGACCCTCAAATGGATATGCAAACTCCCTTGCAGATAAGCCTTGCTGAGCACACAGCTGCCTGGAGTCACCACAGCCTCCCAGTCTGGCAAAAAATACTCTGTTTTTTTTTTCCCAAATCAGGACGATTGTTCTTTCTGAAAAGCCTGAGATTGCTCATAGTGCTTCACGCAGACAGGAAAGACAGCCTCAGGGTGAACAGAGCCTAATGATTAAAGCTGCTATCAGGGTGACAGTTCCCTCCCCTAGTTCCCCTCTCTCTCCCCAGCCCGACCCACCTGCTGGTGGTTCCTACGTTGGACAACCACCCACTGCAAATCTTTCTCCTTCAAAATGGGGAGATGCCCTAGGCTTTCTGGGCTACCAGGGACAGACGGAACCACTGGGACAATTCCTCCCAACCCCCACCCCCACATCTCCCTTCCAGCCTGGAATGAGCTCCACTTTCAGCCACTCAAGAGACAGGACTAGAGGGAGAGCCTTCGCACCAGAGAGGGGTGGCTTCTTAGACAAATCAAGGGGCAACATTTGGTTTCAAAGGCAGGAAGGAGCAGGTAAGAAGGGCGGAGAGCAAGCAGAGGAAGGCAGGCACCCCAGCAAGAAAGTGGCCTGAGTGGCCAGGTGGGGACTGTACCCCAAGCCAGGATACCAGAGGTGTCTGAGCTGTTGAGTGACACCCCCCACCCCCCACCATGGTGGAGAGGGGAGGTTAACGTCAGATCAAGTGGCTAGAACAGCAAGAAGCAGCTCACAGAGGGGGCCAGGGATGGAAGTTCTTCCACACTTTATCGGGAAAGCAGGGCGCAATCCCAATCACTACGCACTTCTTGGGTCTATGAGCAGGGGGTGTGGGCACCGGCACTCCCGCCCCCTCCGCCTGCCGGCTGCCTTCACCCTCTGATGAAGTGCTAATGAACAAGACCCTGCTTGGCCTCCTTGGGGATCCTGATGGGCTGAACCAGGATTTGAGCAAACATGGCCCCTGTGTGGAAGTCCAGGGCGTGCACTGGACCTCTGAGCAAGCCCAACTGCCACTGCCCATAGTGCAGAGCCGGACAGCCACGCCTGCCCCTTAAGGACTGAGATGGCTTTGGGGGGAGGGGGCGCTTTGGCTGCCCACTCTCTAGCCTGGGGACGCTAGGACAGCTTCCTCTTGTAAGCACCCCTGTGGTGGCACAGGGAAGACCTGACGAAGGTTGAGATGGCTGAGTGCCATTCCCCTGCCTCCGAGGCAACCCCTCATCCACACAGATGTTCTCCAAATTGTGACGGTTTCTGTCCAAAAGTGTCACGAGATAGGCCTCAGCACGGCGCTATGTCGCAATGATTTCTCCTCGCGGGCTCCATGCGGGAATCTTGTGGAATTAGCACTGATCTGCTATGGGAATAGGGTTGTCAGTCTGCTCACCCTCCTCTAGGATGAAGGGCCTTATACACACACACACACACACACAGAGAGAGAGAGAGAGAGAGATCCCTGACTCAAACACGTTCTCCCCTGTCCCGTTCTTTATGGAATACCACCTTCTGCAGCCCCCACCGGGTCTTGGCATGCCTGGGCCTCCTACAGCAGCCCCTGCTCAGCTTACACTTTTGCAGCGCCTTTGGGCAGGGGGCCTCCCTTCTCAGAAACAGATGTACAACGTGACCCCGGAGGGTGGGGGTCCTACCTCACCCCAGAGCACGAACGATCTGTGCTTGATGAGCTTCCCGTGAGGAATCCACTCCCGGCTAATGGCCCTTGGTGGGTCCCTGGGACTCCGGATCGCCGATCCTGCTGCATCCCTCATGCTGCATGCTCAGCCTCCACCCACACGCGGCCTTGAGACGGATGAAGCAAGCTCCCCCCACCTCCGCCCCTTCTCCATTGCAGGCAGAGTGAAGCGTCTTCATAGGGAGCCAGCTGTTCAGGAAAGGGGTTTCTTCACCCTCCCAAGGTTGCCTGGGGCTGGACAAAGCCCTCCTGTATCCACCTCGACAGCTAAGTCACACATCGCTCTGTGGATCCCTGTGGGGGCCACGTGAGGGTAGTTGGCACAGAATAAAGGGTCCCAACACACTCCTTGATTTTCCTCCTTGAAGGCAACTCCGCATCCTACAGTACCCAGCACTGCCAGGCCCCAGGCCATCCTCACAATCAGGGCCAAGCTCACAGCCATTGCTGCAGCCCCTGGGTCAGTCCATCTCGCAGAAGGCCTTCCTCTTCTTCTCTAACC
>PVJH01034199.1:0-20853 GCA_004026705.1 Nesogale talazaci | reverse complement strand
CTCTGCCCAGGTCCCGGAGGCGCACGGCCGTGCAAAGGGCACGGAAGGCTTAACAAGTCCGCACCCCGGCCCGCCTGCCGGGCAGCCCGCCCGCACCCGCGTGGGGAAGGGAAGCGTCCGTCCCCCATCCACACACAGCCCCCGCCGCGCACTCCCCCCGCAAGGGGTCCAGGCCCCTCTGGTCAGCGGCTCTCCGTCCCTTCCCGCAACTCAGGGGCTGACCCTGGCCCGGTCACGCACGCTTCCTTCCCCTACACACCCCCTCGCCCCCCGATCTTTACCCGCCCCCCTCCTCTCGGGGCTCCGAGTCACCAGCCCCCTCCCACCCCCACCACCCGGTCCCCGAGCACGGCGCCCCCCGCCCCTCACGGCAGCCGCCTCCTCGCAAAGCCATCGGCGTGCCCAGCCCCTCTCCAGCCCCGCGACCCTCCTTCGGGGCCCAGCTCCCGCAAAGGCTTGAGCGACAGGTCGCCCCAGGCGGACCGAGGGGGCCCGCGGGGGGGGGGGGGGGGAGGGGCGCTCCGGGCCGTGCGCATGCGCCCGGGGCGCCGCGGTAAGCCGGTCGCCCCTAGGCCCGGAGCGGGCCCCAGCCGCCGCCGCCGTCCCCCGCCCCCCACCCGCACACATCCACGCCGGCGCGGCCTCGGGCTCCACGCAGGAAAGGATACTGAGAGCCAGCATCTTGGACTGGTAATCGAAGGCTACCACCTCGCCCTGCAGCCGCTGCTCCTGGCAAGTCCGGCACGACACCTGGCTCCCGACGCTGAAGTACTCGCCCGGAGGAGCCGCCATCTTGCGAGAGCAGCCGCGGCCGGCGGCGGCGGCGGCGGCGGCAGCAGCGGGCGAAAGCCGGGCCCCCAGTGAGCGCCGCGACGCGACGCGACGCGACGCACGCGGCGTGCTGAGGTCACGCGCCTGGGCGGGGCCTGGCGCCGGGCGGGGCGGGGCGGGGCGGGGCCTGGCGCCGGGTGGGCGGGGCGGGAGCCGAGGGGGAAGCGGAAGCGGGAGGAACGAAAGGGAAATCTCCGGGCTGTCTCCGCCCCGGCGCCTGCTGGGCCGAGTGCGCGGCGGGGCCCACGTGGGACGGGAAGAGGGGGAGACCCGCGGGCTTCGGGGTGTGCACAGCTCGCACGCGACCAGGGGTTCAGGAGCGAATTCTCGGGGAACCCTCTGGATCCCGAGTCGCCGCCGAGGGGCTGCGGGCGACGCGCGCCAGAGTCACACCGATGTGTAAAAATGGCCGTGGGAAGAAAATCGATTATAGCTCTGGGTACCTGGGAACTGGCTCCCGGGCCGGCCACCCACCACTTCCTGATGTGACCCTGGGCCGGTGACAGAAGCCTTAGCAGGTCGTTTCTTCATTTGCACCCCGTTTCTCACCCCTTGAACGTCCAACAACTCCTGCCAGGTGGGAAGCCAGACTCCCACTATACAGCTAAAGAAACCAGGTCTTCTCCCGCTGAACTTGTTCAAGGTCATGCTGGCCGCTGGCTTCCCCAGCAGGATGTCAGTGCTGTCGTACATGAGGCCAGAGCCGCCCCACACACAAGTCACAGGTCAAAACCCGGGAAAACACTACAACTGCATTTATTTATTTTATTTTTGCATCACTGCCCTGGTGTAAGTGTTTTATAAGAAAAGACAAACTCACTGCCATCAAGTTGCTTCTGACTCAGTAGAAGTGTGCCCTGCGGGTGTCCAGTCTTCCAGCGGCAGACGGCTTCATCTTTCAACAGAGGAGAAGCAGGTGGTTTCCAACGGCTGGCCTGGCCTTAGCCGCCGAGGGGTCACCCACCACGCTACCAGACCTCCTACCAGGTAGAAGTTCCTCAGGAAGGCTCTCACCAATGCAACAACTCCCCTGGTCCTTCGTTGACCATTACTCTTGGCACTGGTAACTTCTCCATCGCCTTCCTGGCGCCCTTCCCCAGCACGCCACACAAAGGACGGAGTGGGGAGCAGTCATAGTGCCTGGGAAGACCGTGGGGTGCTAGGCCTCTGCTCCCATTTCTCCATTTCCATCTGATGTTCAAAACCATTGCTTTAAAAAAAAAAAAAGGGCTGAGCCCCGGTGGCGTAAGTGGTTGAGTGCAGGACCACGGCCTGCGGGCATGGCGGTTCAAATCCAGTGGCGGCTCTCAGGAGCAGCACTGGGTAGCACCCACGACCACCAGAGGAAGTGATGCCAAAAACAAACAAACAAACAAACAAAAAAATGTTATTAAAAGATCATTTTCTTGGGTGCTCAAGAATTGCTTTCTTAATCTTATATAAGATACTGGGCAGTACTCTAATTTCAAGACCCACCTACACCCCCCCTCACCTCTCAACCAGCTGCCACCTTGAATCCAACCCCCTCAACATAAAAATTCTCTCGTCTCACTTAGGGGGAAAGATGGGTGACCTGTAGTCCACAGGGAGGTAGAGGGCCAGACTTGGCAACATTTAATGTGACAAAAGTCAAAATGTTTCCTTGTCCTAAAACAAACAGCAAGGTTCCGGTATTGGAGCTTGGGGACACCGGAGGAGGAGGTTTCTGTAGCCCTCTCGCCAAGAGAGCTCGGAGTGTTCTCTGGAGGAAAGCGACACTGGGAAAGAGAGGTCAAGTCCATCAAGGAATCCAACCAGAAAGTGTTCTGTGTTTCTTAGAGAGTGGTTCTCTCTCTCTCTCTCTCTCTCTCTCTCTCACTTGCTCTCAGGCCCCTCACCAGTCCTATGTAACTGTCACTCCACTTTGTACCTGACTTAGTGGAGGATGGATTCCTGGAAGAAATTAAACATCTCACCTGAGACCTGAAGGACTGCCAGGGAAGCAGGGTGGCCAGGTGCCAGGCAAAGGGAACTACGTGTGTCAGGACCCTCGAATGGAGGAGCGTAGTGGTTTGAAAACCAAACAACAAATCACTACCATCAAGTCCAAGCACTCCTTGCAACCCTAGGGGACCTGTGCGCAACACATCCAGGGAGTAGAAAATCCCGTCTACCTCTGGCGATTTCATGAAACAGAAAATAGCTCAGGTAATGTCCCTGAGTATGGGGGTCCGACAGGTGAAGGGGGTCATGCCAAACCCTCAAACTGCAAGAACCTGAGGCTGTCTCCTAAGAACCATGGAAAACGTGGAGAGAGGAGATGTTCAAATCCAGTTACATCTAGCAGGCTCCACCCACCTTTTTAGTTACTGAGATTAATCTCTTTCCAAGAATATTTTGCATTCTCATGACCATATCTACACCCACCACAAAACTCTCCAAGAACCAAGTCGCCAGTGACTGGCAAGAAAGAACTTCAGTGCCACTTCCACAGTCTCCTCCCACTCCCACCTCTGCCTCTGGGGCAGCCCTCGCCCACAATATAGCTGTAGATTTCCCCACGGTCTTCCCAGGTAACCTTCCAAACCCTCCTGGGGGCCTTCTTTCCCCACTTGAACGGAACAGGAGTGACTATCTTCAACGTTCATCTGCCCAGTGGGCTTCTGCAGGGTCAGAACAGAGCAGAGCCGGAAGGGTGGGTGTGTTGGCAGTGGGCAAGAATTTTGGAGGTTTGGGGCTGAGCCCGGGGGGTGCAATGGTTGAGTGCGGGACCGCGGCCCACTGGCTTGGCGGTTCAAATCCAGCAGCAGCTCTCCAGGAGCAAGGCTGGGCCTCCCCCTCCCACCAGAGGGCAGTGGTGCCCCCCCCCCCAGAAAAAAAAAAGAATTCAGGAGGCTGGCTTTGTTCTTGAGGGAATCGGGCCCCAAATCCAGGGCAGATAGGGCGGAAGTGGACTTGGAGGCAGGCGTGGACGGATCCGCTAGGTCAGCATGGAGGTCAGCATTGAAGCCTGGATTCCCTGGAGGAAGAGCGGTAGCCCCCTCTCTCTAGGACAATCTCAGGGGTTCTCTTCCTTTTTTTTTTTTTCCTTTTCCTGGAGGATTGCAATTCTGGAAGAAAGAGCTCAAGTCTGCAAGGCTCAAGTCGGGTCCCGGAGATTGCACATCCGCCTGGGGAGCGGCACAACCTCCCGCGGGCCAGGGTGTGCCCCGACCCGGAACCGCCGCCGGGGCGGCCTCGGCGCCCGCGGCCCACGTGCCGGCCAGCCCGGCCACGTGGGGCTCTGCGGAAACGCCTGGCACAGGTTTGTCCCCAGCGCCGCCCGGTAGACCGCAGGCTCGGGCCAGGGCGCGGGAGGGAACCGCCGGGCCGGGCCCGAGGTCGGCTCCGCGCGCGCGCGCGCCTCCCCCCCCCCCCCCCCCGCCCGCCCTCCGCGCTCGCCTGGGGCGGGGCCTGGGCGCCGGCAGCCGGTGGGGTGGGCGGGGCCGGGGCGAGCGCGCTGCAGGGGGGCCCGGGGGAGGGAGGGAAGGAGGGAGGGAGGGCTGCTACCGGCTGGGGCCCCGGCTGCTGCGCTCCCCCCGCTAGTCCGCTCTTCGCGCCGGGGCCTGCGGCTGGGTGGCCATGGAGTCGGCGCTGGGCGCGGGCATGGCGGTCGCCGAGGCGCTGCAGAAGCGGATGCTGGGGATGGAGGAGGTGTGGCTGTGGGTCACCTTCCTGGGCGATCCCAAGTGCCTCTACTTGTTCTACTTTCCCGCGGCCTACTACGTCTCCCGCCGCGTGGGCGTCGCCGTCCTCTGGATCAGCCTCATCACCGAATGGCTCAACCTGGTCTTCAAGTGGTGAGAGCGCCGAGGGCCGGGCCCCGCCCCCGTCCCCGGGGACCCTGGCCTCCGGCGGCAGCGCGGGTCTCGGAGGCCTGCACCTTGAACACCCGCACCAGGGCCTGCCCCCCTCCTGCACCCCCTTCCCCATGGCCCCACCATGGCCTTAACACCCCACTCCCCTTTTTCTGCCTGTGAGTCTCTCTGTGCATCTGGGACTTGCACCTCAGTGGACGCCCAGGACCAAAGAAACCACTTTAAGGGGCTGTGTTTAGAAGGCGAATGCCCATTCCTGCTCCTGACCTACCGGCGGATAAACTCCCAGGATGGGGGTGGAGATTAGGGGGTCTGCACTGCCACCCGGCATCCACCCCTTCCTTCATTTGCTTAGGGGTTTGTTTGAGGCGATGTTAAGGCACGAAGGACCCCCAGGAGGCGCGAGTCTTGCCAACGGAACCACGGGCGACACTTGGGCTGGGGCACCCGCAGGAAATGCAGCCACCCCCGCCCCAGCCCAGAACTCCTGAACCCGACTCCACACTTGAACTAAGTCCCCAGGAGACTGGTGGGCACTGTCAAGTTTGAGAGCAATCTGCCCAGGATGAGCTTTCTCAGTCCCCTTGTTCCTTGGTGGGCTACTTGCTCAGAGACTCAGAAGCCAGGAATCCCAGGCAAGTGGGTGGGGGCACTGGGGCCCTTGGGACTGATCTCTCGGTGCCACCTGGGCATGCAAGCCCCACCTGCCCTTGCCGCAGCCTCGGTGGTGTCCCGTTGGAGAGAAAGGGCGGTTCTCCGAAGAGTCTGAGTCGTCCTTCCCTCCCTCTTCTCCCTCCCTGTAAAGGGAAACGTAGGCGCTGTGGCCACGTCGTTTTCTTGTTTAACTGCCCTTTCTGCCTTATCTTCCCAGGTTGTAGAAGCCTCCAGTTCCCCAAAGGGTTCCATGCCCTAACTCCACGGTGGAACTCTAAGGTCCCTTCTTTCCTACCACCCTCCCCCTCATGCCGTCCCCCCTCCCCCCAGGATTCTGTAGGGGCTGCTACTTAAGCCTTGCTGCACCTGGTGCATGGGACACGGGGCCCTTTCCACTGAGATGTCAGATCTCTCCTGCACCTCCCTCCCCATCGCCCAACTTCCTGCTTACGTCTGCTCTGCCCTCCCCTCCCACCCCTATTCCTCCTGGCCACAGCAGCCTTCCGTGTGTGGCTGTCCGATGCAGCCACCCCCACCTGCTAAGCCAGGGCACGAGGAACTTTTCGTCCTGCTTAACGATTTCTCAGCCTCCACGCCCATGCCCTCTTCCCCGATTCAAACACTGCGGATGAGAAGAGCCGGCCTTGGGACACACATGCACCACCACCTGCCGCCTCCCGTTGCCCTTAGAAAATAACATGCACTGGCCCGTCCAAGCTCGGAGACCACAGAAGGGTCGTGGCGGAGAGTAATTGTAGTTGTAATTGTAACCTCCCAGCTGTAGGCCCAGGCTCTGCAGGGGCAGAGGGTTCCCAGGCCTCCGTGTTCCCACCTCGGTTGCCCCTGATGTTGTCCTGCGTCTGTTCTCTCCCAGGATCCTGTTTGGAGATAGGCCCTTCTGGTGGGTCCATGAATCTGGATACTACAGCCAGGCCCCCGCCCGGGTCCACCAGTTCCCCTCTTCTTGCGAGACTGGGCCAGGTGGGAAGCCTCAACCTCTTCCTTGTCCCAAGGTGGTCAGTGTCCATTGAAGCACGAGCCAGGGTGACCCAACCACTGGCCCAGCCTCACAGCCACTGGCCCTGAGCACAAAGACACGCCAGCAAAACCGAGTCCACCAGTGTGCCAGCTGCACGCCTTGGACATAAGCCACGGCAGAAGTCGGAGTCCTCACGGGTGGGGTAGGGGGGATGGATTAAAAGTCCCCAGGAGGGGCTGAGCCCAAGTGGCATAGTGGTCGAGTGCGGGACTGCAGCCCATCGGCTTGGCGGTTCAAATCCAGCAGCGGCTCTCCAGGAGCAAGGCTGGGCCTCCCCTTCCCACCAGAGGGCAGTGATGCCAGAAAAAAAATAAAGTCCCAGGACAGAGCAGCCTATGGAATGGTTTTGGGGAGGAAGAGCTGCTCTTGCTCAGGGGTTGGGGGGTGGGGTGAGCTCTCACCAGGGACACCCAGGTGCCAGCCCATCCTCTGACCACAAACTTCTGACTTCTCCTTCAGGCAGCCCTTCGGGACACTGCATGATCACAGGAGCAGCCCTCTGGCCCGTGATGACCGCCATCTCCTCTCAGTTGGCCACTCGGACACGCAAGTATGTTCTGCGGGCGGCCTTGCCTCGCGATGGAGTGGGATGACGGATACTGAGCCCAGAGACAAGCAACAAGGGGACTAACATGCTGGGCACACCGGGGGGAGGGGGGGGAGGAGGGGGAGGGGGGGAGCCCTGCCTGCGATGACGGGTGGCCAGGCTGCAGCATTTGCCGTTCCTTTCCAGCCGCTGGGTGCGCGTGATGCCCTGCCTGGCTTACTGCACCTTTCTCCTGGCCGTCGGTCTGTCTCGGGTCTTCATCCTAGCACATTTTCCTCACCAGGTGTTGGCGGGCTTAGTAACTGGTAAGCCACTGGAGCGACCAAGGGTGGGCGGAGAGGAGGCCTCTGGCAGCGGGAGGCCCCCCCGTGTAGAAGTGGCCCTAACTTCTGGTGCAGCCAACCCTCGCTCGGTCCCTCCCGTTTTCCGTCCGTTCTTCCAAGCTGCAGCTCACTGGCCACGCCGCACTCCGCTCCCCAGGTGCGGTCCTGGGCTGGCAGATGAGCCCCAGGGTGCCTGTGGAGCGGGAGCTCAGTTTCTACGGCTTGACCTCACTCGCCCTCCTGCTGGGGGCCAGCCTCATCTATTGGAGCCTGGTGACCCTGGGCCTGGATCTTTCCTGGTAAGTCCTGCTGTGAAGGGAGGGCAGGCGGGGAGGGGTCTGTGCTCCCTCGCCTGGTCGACACACACGCCAGTTCCCTGGTTCCCGTGCAACCGACAAAGATCACAGCAAAGGCCTTCCTGGGCCCCCAGCCCAAGGCTGGGCCAGGCCCAGCGAGCAGGCGGCTCAGAGCCGGGCCCGCTAGGTTCCAGGGACTGTTGCTTCCTCACGACAGGTCCATCAACCTAGCTTCTAAGTGGTGTGAGCGGCCTGAGTGGGTCCTGGTGGACAGCCGGCCCTTTGCCGCCCTGAGCCGCGTCTCGGGCGCCTCGCTGGGCCTGGGCATCGCCCTGCACTCCCCGTGCTACGTTCAGGTCCGGCGGGTGCTGCTGGACCACAGCCGGAAGCTGGCCTGCCTTGTGCTGGCCATGGTGCTGCTGGGGCCGCTGGAGTGGCTGGGCTGCCCGCCTCAGATCAGCCTCTTCTACATCTTCAATTTCCTCAAGTTCACCCTCTGGCCCTGCCTGGTCCTGGCCCTGGTGCCCTGGGTGGTGCACATGTTCAGTGCCCAGGAGGCCCCACCCATCCGCTCCTCCTGACCGCCTGCCCACCAGCACCCACCCCACCTGCACCCTCCACCCGCCAGCCCGTTTCCTCCGAGTGTACAGCCCCCAGCAGGCCCTCTGCCCCCCCGGGACTTCCCCAACTCCTCCCAGCCCTTGCGCTTAGCCCCGGGAGCACTCTCTCTCCCAGAGAGCCTCGTCTCCCACCGACCTCTCCTCCAAGTCCCCCGGGGGAGGCGGGGGAGCAGAGGGATGGCAAGGCCAGCGGGCCCTGTAGCAGCCCCAATAAAGCTCTGAGCGCGTCCAGCTGCTTTTCTTGCCTCTGCATGGAACCTGCGGTATGGTAAGACCAGGTACCCTGGCCAGGCAGTCTGCTCGGCCCGCTCCAGAGTTGACCGACGCCGACGAGGGCAGTGGGCTCAGTGGAGACCTGGGCCAGGGCCACGACCCACTCACCTCGGCCTGGGCTGCATTCCACAACCCCATGGCAGAAACCCATCATCCCACCTATTTACTAAATCGGCTTCCAGGTCTTTCCAGCGAGGGGAAAGCAGAGGCATTTCCCTGGACCGCAGTTGGAGGGCATCTCCTCCGTTTGGGAGCCCAGAGAACAGAGACATCAGCCCCAGGAGGCACTGCGAGTAACACTTTATTTACACAGGGACACACAGCATAACACGTTACAAAGTCTCAACTGAAGCCCACAGCCAGGGTCACAAAGCAAGAAAGGGGTGGGGGTGGTGGAATTACATGAGAACCAGACCGGCCACAGGCAAGGGGAGGCAGGGTCCTGGAGCCGGGGACACTGGGCAGCCCACTTCCCAGGAGGGTCTGGAGCGCCCCGCACAGGAGACATTGCACAACGAACCGATGGCGAGGGCACCCCTGCCCTCCCCTGGCAGCCCAGGCCCCAGTTAGCATCACTGATATGTAAACAGACGGAGGGGAGGGCATGTACATGGCCTTGGGGAGGAAGACTCTTGGAGCCGCTGCCCATCTTTGGTTTCCTCACAGTGGGACAGCAGGCCCTGAAGCCTGTGGGCTCCTCACCCCTGGGGAAGAAGAGACTGACTGGCGCCTGCTGCTCTGACCTGCCTCGCGGGAGACCAGTGGCAGGAGCCCAGGAGAGGGAAACAGCTGCTGGCCTGGCGTGTGCTGCCCAGAGCACCCGCTGCTCTCACCAAGCCCAGGGAAGGAGCACGGCATGCGGACCCGCAGAGGGGGCCCTCCCCAGCCAGAAGGCCCCCTGAAGCAACTCCTCTCCCAGTACCCAGGCAGGGAACCTTGCTTCTGCAGCTCCTCCTGGCTCCTCAGGCCCCTGGTCTCCATCCCACCCCTCCCCTACAGCCCCGGGAGGGGGAGAGACCTGGAGGGCAGGAGTACAGCCCCACACTCTGCAGCAGAAGAGGAGGGGTGAGGCCTCGTCGTAGTAAGAGGGAAGACTGGAGGGGAGAGGGATGGGGCCCACCGCCCCTCCCGCCTCAGGACTCCCCAGCCCTCCCCCGAGGCGGGAGAGGAAGAAGGGTGTAATTAAGGCATTTCCCCCCAAATCCACTGAAGCCAAGGCACCAAACATATTGCTCCCTCTTTCTCGGGGAGACCCCAAGCCTGAGGGCACCGTCGCAGCCTCCACGCCACCGTGAGCTGGCCCAGGCTCCCGGGGGAAGGGACAGAGGGCAGGCGAGTCAGTGCAGAAAACCACGCGAGGGGGGGCTGGAAGAGCAAGGCGCAGACTTCCAGCCCTGAGATGGGGGCCGGGGCCTGAGGCAGCTTGGAGGGGCGAGGCCGAGAGACCCACACGGCACACAGTAGTTGAATGTGTGACTTTTTGTTTTTAATAGAAAAAATAAACAAAATCACAATGATGAAGCCCAGAGGGGTAGGGGCCAGGGTGTCACGGGACAGGCTCCTGCTCCATGGGTTCTTCTGCCGGCCTGCGGGGAAAAGCACAGGGTGGGCTGAGACGGGGGGCAGCCCCGACAGGGGCGGGCGGGCGGGGAGCAGGGCGGGGAGCCTCACCTGGGGCTGTGGTCCAGGCTGACAGCAGCCTGGGCCTGCTCGGCCCCCACGGACAGCAAGGCCATGGCGCTCACAGTCTCGGCCTCCTCCGTCTCACCAGCCTGAGCCTCCCGCAGGGAACGGCCCAGGCCTGCTGCAAACCTCTGCACGCAGCTCCAGTGCTTACCTGCAGGAAGGGAGGCTGGGCGTTGGGGAAGGCAGACCCCACCCAGGCAGGCCTGCCTCCCCACAGCCCCCCCCCCAACACCGCCCCCCCTCGGCCAGCTGATGGCAGCGTCCCGGGGTTCCCCCACGCACTCTGGATCTCGATAACTTTCTCCAGTGTGGCCACTGCGTTGACGTTGGGCTTCTGCTGCAAGACCGTCTCGTCCAAGGGCTGCAGCTGGCGGAGAAAGAAGACAGGGCTTAGGGTGGGAAGTGGGCGAGGACACACACACACACCCGACACCCTGCACGGATCTTTAGAAAGCCCTCAAGGCACCCTGCCCCCCCTGCTGTGGGACCCAAGGAGACAGAGGCTATCCCTTTGGGGCCCCTTCCCTACCCCACCCCCCTCCCTGTGCGCGCACCTCCACACTGAGCAGAGCGGAGACACAGGCCTCGGAGGCATCACAGATGGCGGTCAAGTCATGGCCTCCCTCCAGGGCCAGCACCACCCGGCCCCCTGCCAGCGTCATCAGCTGCCTGGTCAAGTGGCCAAAACCTTTGGGGACGGGTGGAAGAGGGACCGACAGCACAGAAGCGAAGGAGGATTTAAACTCAAACATTTCTATGAGAAATTCAGAGCGAGGGGCTGGCTAGATGCTTCGCTGACAACAGCTAACAGACTACAAACACCCACTACAAGAAGAAGCCCAGGCTGAGTTGGGAGATTGCTTGAGACCCTGGCCAGGGACCCACCCATATCGTCCCTAAGGCTCCAGGAGAGAGGCACCCTCGGGCGCACGGCCCTGCCTCCAAAGCCAAGGCTGGCAGGAGGCAGGGGTGACGGAGTTGAGTCCCAGTCCCAGCTTTGACCTAGATCTCCCCCAACCCCCAACCCGCCCATCTCCACTGCCCCCACCCCCTCGGCAGCCCCGGCAGGCTCACATCGGGCCGTGACAGAGTAGCCACCCAGCGGAGAGAGGTGGCCCTCGACAGCATCGAACCCGGCGGAGACCAGGACCACATCTGGGGAGAACTCGTGGGCGATGGGCATCACCACTGTCCTGCAAAGGGGTGGCCTGTGATGACCAGCCCAAGGGCGGGGCCAGGCCCTGTGCCTCCTGCTCTCCTCCCAGACGACCCCCCTACGCCCGCCCCAAACTGAGTGTCTTCTGCCCCCCACCTCCATAGCAGGGCCGGGGCAAGGGCTCCCCACCCTCCCTCGCTCGCCCTCCTCAGCCCCCACCTGAAGGCCGTCAGGTACTCCACGTCTCCGATGGGGGGGTCCACACCTCCCGTCCATGCCACGTTCACATTGTACCCCACGCCCGGCCCTCCGCCAACCTGGCACCAGGGTGGGAGGGGATTATTCTCCCTGCCTGAGTCGGGGAGGGGGGAGTCCCAGACATCGCCCTGCCCCCATCCTACCTCCCATCCTCACTGACCTGGCCTCTGCCAGGAAAGGCTGTCAGGACAGTGGGCCTCCCAATAAAAGCTCAGCCTCCCCAGGCCCTCGAGTCGTCACCTGGGACCTCTGTGGCTAGCCCTACTCTGCACCCTCGCCGAGGGGCCCGGGGCTGTACCTCTTCAGGTGCCCCGCTGCCTGGGAAGAAGTTCCCGTTGTCATAGCGGTGCAGGGAGATGTACAACACGGAGGGATCGTTGTAGAATGCTTGCTGTGTGCCGTTGCCATGGTGAATGTCCTAGTGGGAAAGGGGCAGTGAGGCCAACCGCCCAGTTCTGACCCGGATGTTCAATCAAGTCCCAATCCTGTTCTGTGGTGAGCCCAGGGGTACAGCCAACCACCCACTTCAGGGACACACAAGTCCTCATCACTCTCTGCTTCTAAGGGGGGGGGGGGTGTCCACCTGGGTCTGTGGGTCTGCGTTGGGCTGCCACGCAGGCGACCCACAGAGGCCCGTGGTGAATGTGGCAATGCTTCCCCCAGAATCATTTTATTTCAGAGGCTGGGAGGGGGGGCACGTTTTGGTGAATTAACTGGTAAGGACTTTTACACGAACGTGCATGCGGTTTAGGGACAAAGAGCGGACAAGCGGTGGCAGACGGTCCTGGGCCTTCCAGGGTCCCAGGGTTGGGTGGCCCGGCCTCCCCATTAGAGACAGGGTTTAGGGAACACCGTGAAACAGCAAAAGCAAAAGGTTTGGGACCAAAGGTCTGGTCTGAAACCCAGTGCCAACGGCCCCACTAAGAGACGTTGGGTCAGTCATCCCACTGTTCAATGTCCTCCGTGGACACAGACATGGCTCCCACCATGAGAAGTTGCCTGGCACATGGACAGTCCCACCCCCCAGCGTCCAACAGGGTGAGGGGCCAAGAGGGCGCCTGGCTCAGGCCCCTTGTGAGTCTTTCCTGAGGGAGGAGGGAGCCCAGTGGGGTGGACTGATGTACCAACAGGAGGTATATAAAGTGTGTCCATGTGCTGTGGGACCCAGCCAGGTCCCCTGGTGGCCAAACTGAGGAAGAGTGGGCGGCTCCCTACAGGGCGCACTGGGGAGGGCTTCTGCAAGGTGGACCCAGTTGCCACCTCTCCCTGCCTAGCCTCATCCCCTTGGGCCCACGGCCTACCCAGTCCACGATGAGGACCTTGCCAACGCTCAACTTCTGCTGCAGGAGTTTCGCTGTGATGGCTACGGAGTTGAAGAAGCAGAATCCCCTGAGGGGCGTCGGGGAGAAGAGGGCGGGGAGGTCAGCTTCAGTGCTACCTTGGCTCCAGGAGCAGGGGTCATGGCTGCGAGGGTACAGGGCAGAGGGCGGGAGGGGTCGGGCGCGGTGACATTCTGGGAGGGGGACTCACATGGCTGTGGACTCCTCGGCATGGTGTCCTGGGGGCCGGATGACAGCAAACCCATTCTAAAGAGGTAGCAGGCAGGATGGCCACCGAGGGGGAGGAGCCCCAGCCAGGGCGGGAGAACACAGAACAGAAAAACAGATCCAGCAGACTGCCTGGCACAGGCGGGCACCCTCCCTGCCCTGGAGACGCCCTCCAGAGCCTGCTGCTGCTGCTTGGTATACCCCTCACTCCTCACCCATCCCGGGTAGCCCTGCAGGCACCTCCTGCCCAGCCTGCCGCTCACTGAAGGGTAAGTCAAACCTGTGCCGCCACCCCCAGCCTCCCCTCCTGAGGGAGGCCACACTCACTTTGAGCTCCCCTGCGGCCACCTTGAAAGCCAGCTCCACCAGGCAGCCCACCGCCATGCGCACGGCCCCCGAGGAGTGCATCTCGTTCCACACGGTGTCACTGTCCACCTGCGGGGGCAGGAGAGCAGGCTTCAGCGTGCCCCCTGCAGGGGGAGGGTAAGAATGGGTGGGGTGGGCAGCAGGCCAGAGCCAGGTGGGCGGGAGGGAGGGACGTACCAAAACAGGGAGCAGCCTACCCACCCCCCACCTCCTCCTCCCAGGGAAGGGACGAATGCCCCACTCACCCCGATGCCCCCACACGGCAGCATGGCGTACATCTTCTGGCTGATGGGGCCTGCAGGGAAGAGAGGTGGGAGCTAATCTGAAAGCTGCCTCAATGTGAAGTCTGCAGAGGATATTGAGGTCCCCCACCCCCTAAAAAAGGCCCAGGCAGAAAGGCCTCGGTAGACCACGGCAGTGAGGAGCTCACTATCCCCTGTCCTAGGGGGTTGGGGAGGGGGGGGGGTGTACAGACAACATCTGACCTTTGGGGGCAGGTGGCATGGAGTGAAGGGCAAACCGCTGCCCCCGCTCCCACCGCATTAAGTCCGAGCCCGCCACCTGCCCGCTCCATTCTTGTTCGAGCCTGCACCCGTGCCCCTGGGAGTGGGCAGCATGGCAAGCTCCCTCTGACAGCCTCCCCCACCCCCAGCCCGCAGGTAGGCAGTGGCCCTCGCAGGCGCAGGCGCAGCCACCAGACAGGGCTCACCGAGCAGCTTCTTGCTGTCCAGCTTCTGCCGGTTGAGGGGGCTGGTCCCATAAAGCAGGGTGTGGTACTCAGAGTGCACCGTCTGGATCTCATCCAGCGTGGCCTTGCGGCCCCGGACCCGCTGCAGGGAGAGGGGTCACTGCAGGTTCCGCTCCCTGATGCCCAGACCCTCGGCCTGACCCCAGCTGGCGGCACAGGGTCCCAGATGGGGTTGGTAGGAGGAGAGGGGGACCCAACTCCGGTCACCTGGGAGCAGAGGTGGTGGCAGCGGTGGCAGGCCCTACCTCGCACTTGCTCAGCAGGCCCGTCTCTTGCAGCCGAGACCAGATGCTCTGGATCCGGCCAGCGTGTTCGGGGTGCACGTGTGTGTTCCCGCACGTGCACTGGTGCTTCAGCATGAATGTGTCGTAGACCACACCTGGGCGGACAGGTGTGTCGGCCAACAGAGCTCTGCGCCTGGGGTCACAGCCTGGCTGCCCCCACACCTGCCTCCTCCTCTCCGACTTTTACCTCCCTCCCCCTGTCCGGAGTCTTCTCCCTGCCAACCCTCCCAACCAGGCTGCCCTCTACACCCCTGATGGTTTTGTTCCCCAGCCACGTGGCCGCCGTGGCACTGCCCCCTTTTCCCAGCCACCCTCCTTCCTGACTGCTGCCAGCCTCACTGGAGAAGGCACTAACACCAGGTCCCAGCACACAGTGGCTGAGGCTCTATCCCAGACCTCCAGGAAGAAGGGGGGGGGGGTCCTATTGAGATGGTGGGCCCTCCCCAGCAGGCTCTGGGGCTGGCGTGACACATGCTTCTGAGGGGCTGACAGCCCTCCCAGCAGGGAGACAGCTACCGCTGGCAGTGCACAAGAAGAGGGTCAGGCAGCTTGAAGCTGCCCACAGGCCTGGTTCTACGCAGGGCCCCCACACCGGCCTCACAGTGCGGGAGGGCAACGGGCGCCAGTGGGGCTCACCGGTGGTAAAGAGGTGCTTGGTGGACTGGTCTGGGGGGCTCTTCATGCCCCCAGGGGCAGCGGGTGAGGACTGGGTGCGGCCCAAGGCCTGGTGGGGCACAGTGGCCAGGCTGAGGGGTGCCTGGTACACCTGTAATGGCTGCAGCTGGGAGGCCTCTGAGAACACCTGGAAGAAGGAGCCGGGAGGCACCTGGATGAGGCTCGGCCTGAGAAGAAGCCAGGGTAGGGACCCTCAGGGCCTCCACTGGGGCTCCGGAGGCAGCCCCCCTCCCCCAGCGGCTTTGCTCCAGCACACCCTCCCCCACACCCCCATCCCAAGCCCTCCCCCCACCCTGCCTCAGGAAGGAGGTGTGATGAGTCACAACCCAGTCACACTGAGGTAAGAGGCTGGGAGGGGCGGGGTGAGTCAGGCCCAGAGGAGGGCTGTGTCCGCAATGAATGGAGAGAATGCGTTAGCGAGTGCGTGCGTGCGTGCGTGCGTGCGTGCAGGGCTGCCTGTAGTAGCAGTGGGGGCGTGTGTGTACACAGGCGCGCGCGCAGGGACCGACGCGCTGCCTGCCCTGCGCAGGCAGACACGCACAGGCACGGTCACGTGGGCGCGCGAGTGGGTGGGCGAGGGCTGGCACAGCCGGGAGGGGGGGGCCCCCCGCCAGGCTGGGACCGGGCCCCAGCAGCTCTCTCCCTTCCTCCCGCCGGGGGCAGTGGGAAGGGCGAGGGGAGGGAGTCCCCCGGGGGTCCCCTCCTTGCCCCGGAGGGCGGGGGAGGGGCAGACACCTTTTTGTAGCCGGCACTGGCCTCGTCCAGCGCGGGCTCCTCCTCCGCGCCGCTCTCGCCCTCCTCGTCCTTGACCCGGATGCACTCCTCGTCCCCCGCGTCCCCCTCCTCGTCCTCCAGCTCCTCCTGGGTGCTCTCGCTCTCGGTGGAGCCCTCCCGGGGCACGCTCAGGGCCCCCTCCCCCAGCAGCGTCTCCTGCTGCTCCGTCAGCTCCTCCTCCGTCTCCTCGGGGTGGGGGGTGGGCTGCCGGGGCAGCTCTCCGGTCTTGGTGAGGATCTGCCAGCAGAATGCGGAGGGGGCCACAGCTAACCGGCCCTGCGGTGGATCGCCCCCCCTCCAGCTGAGCCCACCCTGAGCCGCCCTCCCCCCCGGGGGGGGGGGCGTGTGGGGGGCGTTGCGCCGAAGCCCGCGCTCACCTTGCCCAGCTGCAGCTGCTGCTGTTTCTGCTTCTCCAGGAACTGCTGGTGCTGCTGCTGCATGACCATCTGCTGCAGGGCCTGGGGGCTCTGGGGCAGGGGCGAGGACTGCGTGCGGCTCAGCGGCCGGTGCCGGGGCAGCTTGCCCAGCGCCCGCATGCTGGTGGCCACTCGTTCACCTGTCACCAGCGGGGACTGCCCGTGGAGTGGCACTGTGGAAGATGGGGGGGGGGGGGCAGGAGGTCAAGCACCCCCAGCAGAGCACCGGGCCTCTATCCCTCCCTGCTGCTGTGGCCCAGACTCTGCCTCTCTGGCACTTTCTGCACTCAAGGGGGCTTGGGGTGCCCTGCTTCCAATCTCCCACGTTCTTCCACCCCAGGACCGAAAGCTGACCGCTCACAGCCTTGGGCTCCAGCATCTCCATTCACTGACCTGGTCTCGGGCGTTCCTCGCCGGAAGTTCTGGGGTCAGGCCCATAGCAACCCCCACCCCCACCCCATGCCCGAGCACCGGAACCGTGCCCGTGGGCCAAACACACATGGCAACTGGAAAAAGAAACCGCCTGACGGGGAGCTCTGCCCCTGGACGACCCGGTGAAACGACTGGGCTGCACACAGCTGCCGTGATTGGAACGAATAGCTCTGCGGTCCTGGCCTCCCCCAAATGTGCCCATTTCTCAGGGGCCACGTGGTTCCGGGGCCCAGCTCCCCGGGGACAGCGGGGCTGCCAGTACGAAGTCTGGCAGACTGTGGGCGCTCATCAGAAGCTCGGGGAAGGACCGAGGCCCGAGGGGAGCCTTGCTGGGCGGGGCCGGGAACTGGCCCTGGCGGCTGGGCCGCCTCCTGGTGGCTGGTCCTGCCTTGAGCCCTCCAAAAAGCCTGGAAGGCCCCTCCCTTGGCCCTCCGCCCTGCACCCCTGTGGCCCCTCCCCCCCCCCCCCCCCCCCCCCCCCCCCCCCCCCCCCCCCCCCCCCCCCCCCCCCCCCCCCCCCCGCCACTCACCAGCTATGAGGGTGCTCTGCTGTCGGGCCTGCTCCAGCAGTAGCACGTGCTGCAGCAGGGAGGGGTGCCCGTGGGGGCTGGTGTCGCCCTCCAGCGCCACGCCCAGCAGGCAGCCTGGGATGGAGGATGTGCTCGTGAACTTGCCCGTCAGGGCGCCACCCTGCCGCAGGGACTGGAGGGCCTGCCTCTCGGCCTCCTGCTGCGTCGACAGCTTCGGGGAGGCCTGGGCAGGGGAGGCAGGGAGAAGCTGTAGTGCCCCCCCAGGCCCCCGCACCCCAAGCCTCCAGCTCTGAGGGCCCATCTAAGCCCGCTCAGGGCCTGGGGAGGGCCGAGACCCAGCCGGGGCACCCAAGACCCAGGCCTTCAACCTCAGGGAAGGGGAGGGGAGTCCTGAACTTACGGTGAGGTGTGAGTTGGTGACGGTGACGGTGGCCTGCAGCCCTAGGGAGATGTTGGGCAGAGAGGGGGACGTGTAGAGGCTGAACTGGTTGGGGGAGCTGTCCAGAGGGAGGGCCCGGTGTTGGGGGAGCATCTGCAGAGCAGTCGGGAGAGACAGGCGTGAGCTGGGGCCAAGGAGCTGGCGGGGAGGGGTTGAGGCGGTGGCGGTCTGGCAACGGGGGTACCCTCCCCACCTACAGCCAGAACCCCATACAGGGGCCCTTCCTGGGGCTGTGAGGGAAGCTTCCCTGCAGCACAGCGAGTGCGGGCAGGGCCCCTCCAGCCCGTCCACGGGGGCAGAGGGCTTTGCTTGGCACTCAGCAAGACAGGAAGGAGTTGCATCTTCTGAGGACAGGGAGCAGCTTTGTCGTCACCGCCCCCCCCCCGCCCCGCCCCGCCCTCAGCAGGACCTGTACCTCGGTGGGGATGTTGGGGACGGAGCCGGTGAAGCCGTTCTCGGTAATGGTGCTGTGGGAGCTGTTGGGGGAGCTGGGGCCGGAGCCTGGCGCGCTGTTACACACCGAGGACACTATGGGCGAAGCAGCTGTCACTCGGGGCGGCTCTGAGCCACCCCCTCCTCCCAGGCCCTTGGAACAGGGACAGGCGGGGGCCTTACCCCCAGGCCCGGCCCCCGTGATCTCAACGGCTCGCTTCTTAAAGGTGCTGATGACCGTCCCGTCCTTGCGGCGCAGGAGGGGGCTGCTTCTCCGCTCGGCCACCTTCTGCTTTAGCCTCGAGCGGACTTTCAGGTTGGGTTCCGAGGCTGAGGGCAAAGGCAGGCCGAGCTCCATGGGGCTGGCTCGTTCCAGGCAGCAGGCCTGGCCTGGCCACCCCGCCCACCCTCCACCTGGGAGGAGCCGCCTCCCGGGAGGGCAGGGGACACTCACCGGTTTTGCGGAGGGGGAAGTCATCCCGACTGTCGTAGGGCCCAAGCAAAGGCAATTTGTAGGAAGGAGGCGTCCCAGGGGGGCCGCTCTGGGGAGGGGAACTCTGGTCCAAAGAGGCGTGGTGGGCTCCCCTGGAGTGGGGGGCAGGAAAGAGCCACCAGGTCAACGCCCAGGCTCAGCTGGGGCCGCTGCCCAGTGTCCTACAACATGCCTGAAACCCACCGTGTCTCCCCAGTTAGCCAGCCAGCGTTGCCTGACCCCCACGGGACTGTGCTCTACAGGGCTTTTCGGTGTCTGCTAACTTCCACAAGCAGACCACCAGGCCTTTCTTCCTTGGGGCAGATTCGAACCGTCAATCATTCTGTTAACAGCTGACTGTTAACAGGGGACTCCTCCCAGCTCTCCCTAGGGACAGGACATGGATCTTGGGGAGAGGAATGAGAGAAACCAAGGGCGGCCATCTCATCCCTTACGGGAGACTGAGGCACCCGACTTCTGGCCGCAGGGGCATTACCAGCATTTGGGGTGCTGCGGGAGGGAATGGTTGAGGCCGCCCGGAGTGGGCTCCTTGGACTTCGACAGGAGGAATTCCTGGAGCCTCAGCTTCACCTCGGTGCTGGCGATGGCACCTGGGAGGCAGGGCACAGCTGACCCGGGGGGGCTCCAGGCTGGGGAGGGGCAGGGGCGGACGGCCCGGGCCCCCCCCCCCCCAAGGCCTTACTTTCTTTGCTCTTTTCCTTGTTCCGAAGGATGAGCAGCTGCTGCTCCAGCCGCTGCTTCTCCAACTCCTCCTGCCGCTGCTGCTCCCGCTGCCGCTGCTGCTCCCGCTCCTGCTGCCTCTTGGCCGCCAGCATCTCCTGCTGCTGCTGCAGCGGCACAGGGGAGGCAGTGGGTGGGCAAGCCGGGGCCCAGCGGGGGGCTAGGGCGGAGGTCGGGCAGCGCGGCGCCCCCCGGCTCACCTTGAGGTGCTTCTGCAGCTGGACCTCGTGCTGCCGCGTCAGGTGGTCGTGCTGCTTCTGGAACTCGGCGAACAGGAGCTGCTTCTGCAGCTGCTGCTGCTGCTTGAGCGCCAACAGCTCCTGCTGGAGTTGCTGCTCCCGCAGCGTGGGGTCCATGGGGCCGGCCAGAGCCCCCCGCAGCTCCACCGGGCTGGAGCTGCCTCCGCTGCCACCCCCCATGGAGCTGGGCATAGCTGCGGGCAGCACCGGCTTCACCTCCACTATAGGACAAGGAGACAGGATGGGTCAGTGGCCCGGGCCGGCCTGGGGTCCAGGAAGTTACCGGGCAGGACTCCGGGACCACCAATGGCCTGCACAGTCTACTGGCTGAGAGGGAGGACTCAACACATGATCATTATGGTCACTGTTAAGTGACACCTTGGCCAGCATTTTTTTTTTTTTTTGGTGTTTGAGGCATCACTGCCCTCAGGTGGTGGGAGTAGGAGGCCCAGCCTTTGCTCCTGTGAGCTGGAATTGAACCTCCGTCCCAGTGGGCCGCAGTCCCGCGCACAACCACTATGCCATCGGGGCTCAGCCCTTGGCCAGCATTTTGTATGAATTCCTCACTGAGGGCTCATCACTAACCCAGGAAGTGAGCAAGATCTCTCTCTCTCTTTTACACACACACACACACACACACACACACACACACACACACACACGACAGCACAGGCGTTTGCATCATTTGGCCAAAGGCGGGCAGAGTTCCGCTTTTCAGCAAACTGTAACAATGTATCACACGATCTGTCCTGTGCTTCATTTATACAACTGAGTGGTAGCCACTGCACCAGGCGCGCACTCCACCCCACCCCTGGGCAGAATCTCCCTCCAGCCCAGGGTCTCTTTGCCCACCTGGACATCACACCTGAAGAAGCCTGTGCCCACTCAGGGTTAGGAGGCACAGAAGTTGGCGCCACACCGGAAGCGTCTGAGGGTCAGGCCCCTGGAGGCCTAGAGACCCCAACCTGACCCTCCCAATTTGACCCTCACCCCTGTTCTCTCCCCGCTACCCAGCTGGGGCAGATGGAGCAGGGGAAGGCTGGCGGAGGGGGCAGGGGTAGGCTGGGAGACCTCAGGGAAAGGGGTTCAGGACAGCACCAAGCCAAGGCCAGGAGGAGGCTGGGAATCAGACTGGCTTCCTTTGCTGGATTATCTCCTTTCAACAGTTTTATTGTAATTACCCTGAAAACGCCGCTATATATAGAGTGAGCCAAACAGCAGCTGTGCAGGGGGGGGGGGG